>PVKP010012108.1:0-46898 GCA_004027715.1 Plecturocebus donacophilus
TACACCTCACTCTGTGTTCCTTGGGGAGCACTGTATAAACCCTGATGCTCCCCTGGACTCATGGAACCAGCTGATGGCAGGGGAAGCTGGTTGAGAACAGGGGCGCTGCCAGATCATGGTTCAGCGGGTCGACCTGGGCCTCCTGATGAGTGGGGACGTGGAGACAGTCTACAGGCAAGCCGGCTCTGTTACCCTGCTCTGGGATTAGAGTGGGGAGGGCGTCATAGGCAATAACAATGAACTTCTCCCTCTGTTCCTAGCAATCCTGACCCAGCCTTTGGGAATCTGCTTTGGAAAATGTATTCAAACCCCTTGCCCCCATCTTGGGGCAATGGCTACTCCCCCTGGTCTTCCTCCACCTGTTCAGCATTGTCAGTGCTGCACCAGGGCTGCCCCTCCCCTTTTGATTCAGGGGACAGCAGGGGAGCAGGGGCCGCTGGCATCCTCACTCTCGGGGAGCCCTCCTCCCACCAGCTTGCGCCAGGTAGAGAGTGGATTCCGGTGATTTATGCTGTTCTCAAGTGTTCTTCTTTCCTAAAACAGTGAGGAGAACGAATTAACCTGCAGTAATTAGAGAAATGCTTAGATTTCCTTTTTGTGTGCTTAGACTACTAATGGCCGCTGTGTGCAGAAGAGGTTCTGATTCGCTCCGACGGTTCTGAGCCTCTTAGGTGTAATCCAGGGTCTCCTTCCAATGGATGGCGTCTCAAGTAGTAGATGATAGTGTAACCACTGCCTCCAAAAGGAGACCCTGTGGTCGGCTGTTGGGAGCTATCTGTCAAGCAGGTGTCAGGGGTCTATCACCCACTGTTATGGACCAAATTGTGTGCCCTCCAAATTTGTGTACTAAAATCCTAGCCCCTGTGCCTGAGGATGTGACTGTGTATGGAGATGGGGTCTTTAAAGAGGTCATTACATCAAATTGAGGTCACTGGGGAGGTGCCTAACCCAATAGGACTGCTGACCTTATAAGAAGAGGAGGTGGCCAGTTCGGTGGCTCACGTCTGTCATCTTCACACTTTGGGAGGCTGAGGAGGGTAGATTGCCTGAGCTTAGGAGTTCAAGACCAGCCTGGGCAATATGGTGAAACCCCATCTCTACTAAAATAAAAAATTAGCCAGGCATGGCCACGTGTGCCTGTAGTCCCAGTTACTCAGGAGGCCGAGGCAGGAGAAATGCTAGAATCCGGGAGGCGGAGGCTGCGGTGAGCTGAGATTGTGTCACTGCACTCCAGCCTGAGACACAGAGTGAGACTCTGTCTCTAAAAAGAAAAAACAAAAGGAGATTAGGACACAGACAGAGAGAGGGATAACCCTGTGAGGGCACAGGAAGAAGACAGCCTTCTGCAAGCCAAGGAGAGAAGGAACCAGCCATGTGGCACCTGACCTCAGGCTGCCAGCCTCCCAACTGTGAGATGATACATGTCTCGTCTAAGCCCACAGTCTAGGGTATTTGCAGCAGCCCAGGGAGCCTGATTGTTAGGGGAGGTGTCAGTTGGCCAGTTCCTTGGTTGGATAATGGAGCCCACAGTCCATTCACCAGCCTGTGCTTCCCACCTCGTGTCCCGACATGACACCAAGTAGCAGACAGCAGAGCCACAGCCACGCGGGGATACCTACTGTGGAGACTCGCCTTTTATTTCCAACTGGAGCCACGTTGTTATTGAAGGAAGGCACCTGTAACAAACACTCCAGCAAGATGCCTCTGGAGTTGAATTCCAAATGTTCTCTCTCTGTCCCCGGATACCTGCTGGAAGTTCTGGAGCAAGATCTTAGACACTTGGTGGCTTGTGACGGCTCCCAGCACAAAGCAGAGTTTCTCAGACCCAGGGTTGTGCAGGAGAAGGGGCTGCAGAGGTATCCTAGGAGCCTTGGAAGGTCGCGGAACCCTTTATAAACAATGTGCTTTCTCTTTTTTTGTTTCTTTTTAAAAAATTATACGCTAAGTTCTCGGGCACATGTGCAGAACGTGCAGGTTTGTTCCACAGGTATACACGTGCCATGGTGGTTTGCTGCATCTATCCCCCCGTCATCTACTTAGGTATTTCTCCTGATGTTAGCCCTCCCCAATTCCCCCACCCCCTGCCATCCCTCCCCTAGCCCCCATCCCCCAATAGGCCCTAGTGTGTGATGTTCCCCTCCTCGTGTCCATGTGTTCTCATTGTTCAACACCCACTTATGAGTGAGAACATGCGGTGTTTGGTTTTCTGTTCTTGGGTCGGTTTGCTGAGAATGATGGTTTCCAGCTTTGTCCATGTCCCTGAAAAGGACGTGACTCATCCTTTTGTATGGCTGCATAATATGTTTTCAATTAATTGCAGCCTAGAACAAGGAGTGCCGTCTGCATCCTCTACAATGGCGGTTTCACACTGAACTGGGGTCTCTGTTCCTGCATTTCATGCGGTTTCCATGTTGTTGGGGCTCAGTGAAGGGCATCCCACTTGCTGTGGGCCTGGAGAAGAGCACAGAGAAAAGGAAAGACAGGAGGTCGAGGGCCCCACCGTGACCCGTGGACAGAAAATCACCTCTTTGTCTCTTAGGCACGTCTCTGAAGCCAACGCAAGTCCCACCTACGTCAGCTTGGCTCCGTTAAGCAAGAATTCCAAGTTAAACCACATTTAAAGATGTCTTCTTTTGATAATAAATGCTGTGTTGCCTTGTTTAAATTAATGAGTCCATAAAAATAACAGATCAATGGTTAAAAATGTATTCACTGTTAAAAAAGAAAGCAAAAACAACGTTAATGACGAGTTAATTGGTGGTCCATCATTCTCAAAATAGGAAGAGCCAAGCTGACTTGTCAAACTTAGGCCACACAAAGACATCTTTCTCACCCAGCACAGGGTATCTGGTTTCAGCCAAGGGCACCATCTGTCACCTTTGTGATGTTAATTTAAACTTTATCATTTTTATGGTTTTGCTTGTATTTGAATTGTAAATTTATTTTGTTTCTGTAGTTGCATAAGAGCTATAATCATAATTACTTTATACCTAGCTTTATAATTATGCTTATTGAAGTAACATCATTATAAAAATAATTTGAGTGAAAATGCTCAAGCTGTCTAAACAATATAATATCAATCTGCTGTCTAAACTTGATGTGTATAAATAAATGAAAAAGTATATATTTTGTACATGTATAATGTGTATACATACTTATGAATACATAGTATACATGTATATTAAAATATATACACACTCATTTTATATGATGTGTAAATGTGATGGATATGTGTGTGTGCACACATGACATGTACTGGGTATCTTTTGTTTTTTTTTTGAGATGGGGTCTCTGTTACCCAGGCTGAAGTGCAGTGGCATGATCTTGGCTCACAGCAAACTCCGCCCCCCAGGTCCAAACCATTCTCCTGCCTCAGCCTCACAAGTAGCTGGGATTACAGGTGTGTACCACCACACCTGGCTATTTTTTTGTATTTTTAGTAGAGAGGCAGTCTCACCATGTTGGCCAGCTAGGTCTCGAAATCCTGACCTCAGGTGATCCGCCTGTTTCAGCCTCCCAAAGTGCTAGGATTACAGGCATGAGTCACTGCGCCTGGCCTGTGTCATGTTATTTTTGAGAGCTCTACACAGTACTGAACTGTGACCAAGTGGCCATAACCATGTATTTGGAATAAGACAGACCTGGACTCTATTGCTCACCCTCTCACTTATTACTTTTTGATCTCTGGACCTCAGTTTCCTTAAACATAAAATAAAATAGGAAGAATATACCTACCTCAAAACATTGCCATGAGGATTGAATTAAATAATTGCAAAATGCCTGGGCGCATTGTAAGCAATAAATAGCAGCTCTAAATTTGTTCTGTGTTTGCAGAAGGGCTGGAGAAATGACTCTGAAAACCGAAAACAGCCTGCGAGCCCTCTGGACGGTGTCTCTGTCTGGAGCTGCTCGATGGGCTGAGAGCCAGCCTGGTGGGCACTCTCCCTTCTCAGGGAGGCTGCAGCCTCCCCGGGGTCTGGAGTCCTGGGAGGCTGATGTTTGGTACTGACTGCCCCTGAGGTTCCTCTGCATTCTGGAGGCCTGAAGACGGACAGGTGGCTGCAGGGGTGATGATGTGGAGATCCCCTGGGGTGCTCCAAGGCCATTCCCAGTGGGGACCAGCAGGTGTCCAGAAGAATGTCCAGCCCTGCGGCTCTGCAGTCTCTCCACACACACAGGCTCTGATGCCCTCACCTCCTTGGGTGTACATCTTTGGGAGGCAGAACAGGGTGGAGAAAGTGCTCAGAGATCACAGCCTTGCTTTCCAGCCTTCCACCCTGCGTAACTGTGGCCTGCACAAGTCTCCCAAGCACTCCCTCTCTGATTCCTCATTTGTTGGGGTTAAAAACCTCCCTCCTGCAGTAACGTCATCTTCACAAGCACTGAAGGAGCCATCTGTGAAGGGGTGTTTCGCCGAGTTCCTGGGAAATACTCTCCGATTCCCTTCCTCTTCTGATCTGGTCCTGTTGGTTGCTCCTGAGAATCCTAGACCTGATCAGCCCCTGGAGGTTAATTCTCTTCTATTTCATTCCCTTCCCTTGGCTCATCCAGACTTTTGGAAAGACCAGTTGTCCAGCCAGGAATTCTGGGAAAGTGAGACTCTCATGTTCTTAAACCACAGAGACAGAAACCCAAGGCCAGGAATCCACTTCCCATCTGCTCCCATCCCTGGAGGAGAGAGCTCCTGTGTGTCTGTGGCTAGTCTGGCTGGGCTGTGCCCTGGGCCTGGCATAGAAGACAAATCGCTGGTACTACCCAGGCATGCCTGTCTTGCTGCTCCTCCGCTGAGACGCTCCAGAGAGCTGGTGCTGATTGCCCATGTGCTGAGTGCCTGGCGATGTGGTCGTCAGTTCTCCCTACAAAACCTCCAAGAATTTTCACCAGTGCCATGTTCCTGCCTTAGGAGAGTTGTCCCCACCTGCCCCAAACGCCTCATCCTTTCTTTGTCTTTTGTGATCTCATTGACCACCCTTCCCCGCTACTGTGCAGATGCCAGGAGGAGGGGGACTTGAGGCCAATGGATTATTGATCCTGTGTGATGCTTGCCCTTGACGGGCTCTTGTTGGCACACACTCCATCCTGGAAGCTTCCCCTGCCAGGTGGCCTGCTTCGACGCTTCAGCCAGTGTGTGCTCAGGGAGCACAATTCGCACTTGCATTAGCTTGAACAAAGAGTAATTAGGAAGTAAAGTCCGTGAGGACAGCCTGGTACTGCATTCCGAAGCCAAGCACAGCTATGCTGCAGAGCCCAGCGCATCACTCTTCTGCCATTTTACTGCTCCTGGAACAAGAGTGTTCATCCTTGCCTTTCTGAGTCCCCTGATGCACAGACTAGAAACTCATCTCTGTGAGGTCCATGACTAGGGCAGTCTCTGCCGTGAAGTCGGCTTGCTTCCCGTCCTCCCCACGTCCCCGCCTGTGGATCATGGAACATCCTCCTACTCCAATGGGCTGTGGAGCTGACCTCCCTGTCCCAAGATAAATATGTTTACCCACTGCTTTTTCTCAACTAAAATGATTTGCACAGCAATTTTCATATTCCGGGAAAATGTGAGGGGAGAAAGAAGAGGTGTGAAATGGGAGTGCATGTAATTAATTGAGAAGGAAGACACGGAGTTCCATTCAGGCGGTAATTGGATTTTAACCCCTTGGGAGTTGTTGTAAATGCAGATACAAATGTATGAGCTATCGTTCCTTGCAATGCAGCTCCCTCTCGGATCCAAGGAGGCCTGAAATCCAGGGAGGAAACTTCTGAAATGTGGTGAGCTTGGCCAAAAATGAGTCAGAACATTCAACCTATGAGGTAGGTGCAGAGGAAGAACGGCCATTCTGTGTCACTGGGAGTTGCCCAGGAGGGCCTTGGGGCTACAGTTTCTTCCTCTGTGAGTCAGCCTATGGGGCCCATAAAATAGCAGTGTTTTATTGGTTTTCTGATGTGTTGGGAACGTTGCCATTGCCCTCTTCCAGGACATCTGACTGTCGGGGTCTGGGGCGGGGTGGGAGGAGGGATGTCCAGCCTTCTGGGCTCTCTTTCCGGTGTCGCTGTCCGGAGATGGGGGCTTCTCCTTCAGCTCCCGCCTCTAGGTGGTAAGCACACCTGGTTCGGTCTAGGTCCTGATGCCAGGCAGGCTGTGGTGCCTGCAGGGGGCGGGGCCATGTCTGCTCTCAGCCCCACCTTGCTGGACTCGGGAATAGTCTCAGGAATGGGTCCCCAGAGTTGCAAAGGGCAGAGCTAGTGGGGTGGTATCCAGTGGCTCCTGAAGGTGCTATAGTTCTGTTTTATAGATAAAAATCAATGTGCATGGGAAAGTCCCTAAAAGGAGGGTTTTGTATGCCCCTAGTCCAAAACTAAAGTAACCCAGGAGGTCTTCTGTTGCTGGACTGGGGTTGGGGTTCAGTAGATAGGTCAGTTTGGGAAGACACTGATGAAGGTTGGGGGGAGTCTAACTCTTCCTAGTCGTTTTTCTTCTTGATTGACAGCAGGACTTGGTCTTCCAGTGTCTTCTCGAGGAGAATGCCCCAGAAAGTTCTTACCCATAACCTTCTCTGTCCTCCTTACCTACAGTCAGCACAGCACCATTTAGAATCTAATGGGTCTGGTGCTAAATAATGTTTTCTCAAGTAACTTGTGCTGGCCATTCTCCTTTCAGCACCGATCCCTTCCTGCTCACCCTGAGTCTGCTGTGTGCTGAGGGGAGAGAGTCACCTCCGGCAGATGAAACTCCCAGCCTTCCCAGTCACCTGGCTGCCAGCTGCCCTGTGGGAGTGACTGTGGGAGGTCGGAGGGTGGGAAGAAGAGAGGGCCCAGGGCGTTCCTCCTGCTTCACTGTGCTCCAGTGAGGATACCCCTGGCCTTTGTCCATGCAGTCCTGGGGGTAGTAGCAGCTTCCTACAGCAGCCAGTCTTGGGGCCAGCTTCCTTCTCGAGTTATGCATTCGGCTCTGCTCACAGCATTCCAGCCATCTCCCATAATCAGCTTTGTCAGTCCAAAGATCTGGCATGTGTTTCACGTATGTGGTCAGACCCTGCCTTGTCCAGAGCTCACGTGCTCCTCAACAACAACAACCTGCCTCTGTGGCATCCCTGGCTGGCTGCACGGGGGTCTAGGCGAGGAATGGCAGGAGAACTGGTGTTTGCTGGACTCTCATTTTTTCATTTAGCCTTCCTGGCAAGGCGGGGAGGGGCTGATCATGAGCCGGTCATTTTGACGAATCAGCCAGTGGCATCCTGGTCCCAGCGGTGAGCCCAGCTCGGATACTCCACGTGCTCACAGGAGCTGCTGCCCAGCTCCAGGTGCTTCCTAGGTGCTTCCCAATTGCCCATCTCTGGACCTTTACTCCCTGCCGGCTCCCTCGATGGCACCATTGTGGACAGGAGTGGGATGGAGGTTTCAGTCTGGGAGCCTTCAGTTTGGACACAGGTACGGACCCCACATGGGCAGTGCTCGGCTGATTTGACCTGATGTGCAACATGATGGCCTAAGAAACGGTGTCACCACATGGCAGGGTCACCACGGTGTCACCCAGATGACACGATTATAACGAGATGTGTGACGAGGACTCTGGTGAGAAATAGAGTGAGCACCTGTCAGGAGGCCTGGAATAAATCCCGTGGAGACAGCAACCCAATGACATTGACTGGATTGCCTCCAGGGCTGACGTGTGCTCACTCCCTGCACACACAAAGCCTCTGCATGTCACTGGGACACAGCAACAGGGAGTGAAATATTTGCTCCCCCAGGAAAGGCCCACTTAGGTCATTGACTCTTGATCTGGCCTTCGGAAGGGGCCTTGTAGAGTGGACCAGGCCAGGGAGTGGTGCCATTTCATGGCCACTCAGGAGTGCAGATGGACCAAACCGTCAGACAACATGTGTGTCCTCTCTGCTCCTCCCTGCTGGCCATGCCTGTCCTTGCTGCAGCCAGTCACCCTCTTCCCTCACACCCACGCAGTGAAGAGACTGGTCTGCCCCATTTCTACAGGGACCTCTTGCATGCTGGTGATCTAGGGCTGACTTTAAAATAACAGAAGGCAATTTAGAAAAAGTACAGAAATTGGCTGGGTGTGCTGGCTCATGCCTGTAATCCCAGCATTTTTGGAGGCTGAGGTGGGTGGATCACTAGGTCACGAGTTCAAGACCAGCCTGCCCAACATGGTGAAACCCTGTCTCTACTAAAAATACAAAAATTAGCAAGGCGTGGTGGCGTGCACCTGTAATCCCTGCTACTCGGGAGGCTGAGGCAGGAGAATCCCTTGAACCCAGGAGGTGGAGGTTGCAGTGAGCCAAGATTGCACCACTGTATTCCAGCTTGGCGACAGAGCGAGACTCCATCTCAAAAAAAACAAAAAAGAAAAAAGAAAAAGGAAAAAAGAAATGAGAAAGAAGAAGTATAAAAATCACCTATCACTCTGAAACACAGAAATGAAAAATTGAATGTTGTTTCCTCCATTGATTTTTAATATGCTTTTATTTGTAAAATCCATTTATTCAAAATTGGAGAATTCTGTATATTTAGTTAAATATTTAACTTAAAAAAAAACCCTGGGCATTAAAGATAACACTCACTGGCTTAAGATATCTATTTGTTATCAGGAGGCAGAAATATCCTTCCATTTTTAGCTTACTGAGTTTTATCAAAGATGAATGTTGAATTTTGCTGAGCATTTTCAGTAGCTATGAGAGCGAACAGAGGGTTTTTTGAACAATTTGACCTATTGATGGAATATTTGTGATTAGAAGACTCGCCATGGCCTCAACTCTCTTTGTAACTTCTCTTAGGGAAGCGTCCATAGAACCTGCTGTAATTTGCTCAATAAATATTTGTGGAGTGAATGGATATTGATCAAATGAAGATTTTTGAATAATTTAAAGGTGGCGACCTTTGTTCTTTGTTCTTTCCAAAAGTTAAAGTCTTTTGGGAGCTTAGGCTGGTGAGTTAAATGAGTGTGAAAGCGGAGCAATACAGTGTGAGTGCAAAAATAAGAGACCAAGACTGCCCTTCTTCCATTTGGGGTCGAATTACTCCAGATGGTCCCTGAATTCGGATCCAAGCAGCATTCCCTGGGAGGCTGGGAAAGCAGGTGGATTTTGCCACCCCCTCCCACCCGCCATTGCCCAGGCCTAGGATGGAAGGATGGGGCTGTGGGGCCTTGATCCTATGCTCTCTGCCTATGCCACCCAGGAAGCAAGGGGCCTGGAGAGGAAAGGAAATGACAGAGGTATAGACAGTGAGCGTGTGGGGCGTCTGCAGGGGACGCAGGGGCTCCCTGGATGGTGTGCAGGCAGGTGCTTCAGTGGGAAGTCAAGGTGAGAGGGTGGGGGCCAAGGTCATGTTTTGGGCATCCATGTCCCCATTGAAGCGAGAGTGTTCATGATGCCATCTGGGTCATTCCTGTCCTTCCAATGGGAAGCAGGAGCTGTAAGGGCTCAGGGTTGTGGACATCAAGAGCTCCCAGCCCAAGACCCCTCCTCATCCATTCACACGTCCCCACTCCACGCTGCCTGTGTGAGTCCTTTCTGGTGTCTGTCTCCCCCAGCCAGAGCCCCGGGAGACCAGGACTCACACTGTCTGTATTTACTTTCCCAGTTCCCAGGATGGCCACCAGTTGCTCCACTCCAGGATCGAATGGACGCTCCACAAACATCGAAGGAAGGAAGGAACGAAGCAGTCAGGAGAGAGCCTCTTGCTCCGGGAGGCCCAGCCCCTGAGCGCTGTGTTGAGAGTGGCAGCCTCTGCCCCTGCGAGTGCTTAGCTCTCAGAGGTGTTCAGCGAGGGCTGCGAAGGATGAAGGTGTCATGGGTGCCAAGGTCAGCCAGCACTCGCAGGAGATGGAATCTCTTGGGCTGAGGGTAGGAGAAAAGGGCTTGGGTGGGTAGCAGGACAGATGTGGGGGGCTGGCAGACCACCGCCTGGGAGGACCCACATGCATTTCTCTAGTTTACAAAGTAGCAGTGCAGACCACACATGGACTCTAGACCCCAAATGATCTCGAGCCCTTGCTGACAGCGACCCACTGTGGGTGGCACAGACCTCTCTGAGCCTCAGCGATCTCACCTGAACGATGTGGACATGGACAGAAATTTCACCCCCAGGCTGCTGTGTGAATTAAACAACATGATGAGTGTGAGGAGAGAAGTGAAGTGCGGGTGCCCGAAACGGCACCGGCTCTGTCAACACAAGACGAGAACACGACTGTGGTGAGTTTGGCTTTCCTTTGAGAAAAGCTCCCTTTGACGATTGCAGCTTGCTTAGTACTTCCAAACACCAAGGACCCAGTGCAGTGGGGCGGCTGGAGAAGACCCTTGGAAAAGGCAGGGCCCAGCACAGCAGGTCTGGGGGAAGCCATTGCCATTGCCCCGGCTGACAAACTCTCTGTCCTGCCTTGTTTTCACCAGAGGCTTCAGAAGACCTGCAGGGTGCAGACATGGACCTAGAAGAAGTGTGAGAACTGAGGGTGGCTGGCCAGTCGCAGGTCATCTGATGTCACTCCTCCCCCCCTGCAGGTGATGCTCCCAGCTCCCTCTGGCTAGAGAGCAGGAACAGGTGTGAGCCTCAGCTTGAGTCATGGGCTACCCTGGAGCCTGGCTGTGCCCAGCCTAGTCTCTTAGCCTCCCTAGGGCACCTTGTGAGTCCTGAACCTCAGGCTCTGGGATTGTCATCTTTTCTGCACAATTGGTCTAGAGGTCAATCCTTTTGTCCCTACAAAGTGGGGAACTTAAGGAATTCTGTTGGAATTCCCCTACAGGGTCCTGCTCATCCGTCTAGGGTGAGGTCTCAGTAGCATGGAAGTCACCACCTGAGCAAATGCCTCTGCTTTCCTGCCTGTGCTGGGGTGGCTGGGTGGGGGGTTGAGGTGGTGGAGAGGCTGAGCTCAACTGAGATTTGAGCTCTTTTAATCTCTGATGTGCTGTGACTTCCTAGGGTGATCCCCAGTGAGTCATGCCCTTATAAAATCCTTTTCCCTTTGAGTGCAAAGGAGCGTCTGCCTTGCTTCTAGTCAATGAAACATGATAAAGGTGAAGGAATTTTACAGATGTAATTAAGGTTCCCAATCAGTTGGTTTTGAGTTCGTAAAAAGGAAGATTTTCCAGGGTGGGCCTGACATGATCAAATGAAAGTTCTTACAAAAGGGACAAGGCCCTCTCTGAGGTTAGAGTCTGCTTCCGGCCTTCAAGAAACAAGCAGCTGTGTTTTGAGTCTGTGAAGGGGCCACATGGCAGTGTGCTGTGGGCAGCCTCTGGGACTGGTAGAGGCACTCAGTGGACAGCCAGCAAGAAGCTGGGGCCTCAGTCCTACAGCCACAAGGAAGTGAATTCCACACCCATCTGGAATGAGGTTGCAAGTATGTTTATCCCCAGTCAATTCTTCATATGAAAAAAGTCCATCTGACACCTGTTTGCAGCTTCTGAGTCCCGAAGCCCAAGGCTCAGCTGAGCCATCTCTGCATTTCTGATCCACAGAAGCTGTGAGAAAATAAATGTGTGTTGTTTGAAGTTTCCAAATGCATGGTTATTGGTTTTACAGAGATAGAAAACTGATACAGTCTGTAAGCCCCTGAAGATGAGATCGGGGATAAAGTATTTAGTGTTCTCCTAATTCACCCTGGCTTGAGTGTTTCTCTTTCATTCCCCTTCATTCATCCAATGAGTACTTATTAAGCACCTTCAGTATGCCAGGTGTTGTGGTCAGGCCTGACCTTCCCATGTCTCCGCAGTTTTGATAAAGCTGCTGTGAAGTTCTAATCGGATGATCATTCCAGAGAGACAGACTGTAATCCTGTGGAGATTCATAAACTGCCGCTAACCTGCCTCCCAAGCCATTTGGTCATCAATGCTGACGTCCTGTTTTTCAATATCACAGACATAACACAGTTATCCAGGTCAGCTTAATCATCATCAGATGAATCTATTGAGTACCCACATTTCGTCTACATACCACTTGCTTTTTTTGCTGTGCTTATTTAAGTGTGTTTAAGTCTATTTATGATCTCACCACTAGCAGTGTATAAATTAAAGAGTGGATGGATTGACAAATGAATGAACATGAATTTCTAATCTGCCAGGCTTGCTCGCAGACCTTTTAATGCAAGCACATAATTTTTTTAGCCTAATAAATGGAAAGCAACTTTCCCTCTGGAGCAGATACTGACTCAGCAGTCAGGGTTCAGCAAACGGCACATTCGTCTCTCTGGGGGACAGTGCCAAGGATCATATTTTGGCAGGTTATCTCCACACAGTTACTCAGTATAACACTGTCAGTCAAAGGTCAGTTTATGAAGCAGGGATTTATAAAGTGAACTCGGAATCAGAGCCTGGGCCAGCCTGTCCCAAGCAGCAGACCTGTCTCTCAGCACCGACAAATTCTGATCGGTGGTTGACTGGAAGCTGAACACAATGTCCAGGCCCCCATGCTGCTCAGCTCCTGTCAGAGGCAGCTGTCTGTCAGCTGGAGGTATCTCAGCATGGATGTTCAGATGTCAGCCGGCAGGCCAGGAAGAGGCCAGAGGACATATATCCAGATGGGGGCTCGCTGGCAGTGGATGGTGGAATAACAGTGAGGGAGAGGATGTTGGAGCACGCATGTCATGATCCAGGAGCTAAATATAGATCCCCCTTTATTTGCAATGAAAATATCATGTCTGTGTGTGTGTATGTCCATGTGAATTTGTAGTTATTTGTGTATGTGTGTGTGTGCTGTGTACATGTATATTTCTATGTATTTGTATCTGTATTCACGTGTGGGGTACAGGCATATGTGTATGTTCATATGCCCTGTGTGCATGCTTATGTGTATTTGTATACATTTGTGCACATGCATGTGGATTATGAACATGTCTGTATATATATTCACGTGCACTTGCATGTTTGCATGTGTGTATATGTGTAGTTGTGTGTAGATTGTATGTGCAGGCATGTGTACATATGTACTTGCATGTGTGTGTGTATATGTGTGTATGTGTATACATGTGTATGCATGTGCATCGTGTATTCAGTGCTTGTGTATCTAAGTATCAATCACCAATCAGAATCTGTCAATGCAGAGAGACAGGTCTGCTGCTTGGCACTCACTGGCCTAGGCTCTGATTCCAAGTTCACTTTATAAACATACACATGTTTATGCACCTGTGTGTATGTGTGTATGCTGGGGTGTGTGCATGTAAAAGTATGTGCACATGTTCACACATGGTTTTGTGTGTGTGTGTGTGTGTGTGTGTGTGTGCATGCACACATATTATTTGTTCACCAGTTAGATTACCAGGTCTTTAAGAGAAGAAACTTGCATATCAAGCATCTCTGAATGTTCCATTCCCATGGCATTTCTGATCATGCCTAAGGACTTCATCAATCCTGTTTCAATGATTGCTCTTCTAAGTTTTTTCACTCAGTTTTGAAGTCTCTTGCCCTATGACAGGAAATGTTATTTGTGTGGTTGCTCATGTGCCATCATCTGCCTCCCTCCATTAGCATGAAGCATCCCCATAAGCAGGATGAGGGATGCTGTGCTCATTACCGTGTTCCCAGTGCCTGTCAGGGTGAGGCTCTTGATGAAGGTCACTGTATGATCTCCTTGACACAGCCTCTCCTGACTTGCAGCCTCTGCATCAGGCAGATGGTCCTGAGGAACATGATGATGATGTAATGAGCTCACAGAGGTAACTCCCAGCAAGCTGAGATGTGTAGAGGTGAGGTGATCCCTTTATGGAGCTGTCTGGGTTTCCTCCCAAGCTCCCACCCACCTGTTACTTGGGTGAGAATGGTGGGGATTTCCCAGCTGATCTGAAAGCCCAGGGTAACCCAATAACTGGAACATGCCTTTGTAAAGATGATGACAGTGAAAGAAATCTGGCCTGGCTGACTCTGTCTTGCTTCTAGCCTCCCAAGCTTTCTGTCCTCACTAAGTCTTGGGCATAGGCCAAGCTAACCATGGCAGGAATTTAGTTTATAGTTTAACTTTGAAGCAAGGATGACAACAGTTCCTCTCTAAAACGGATCCCCTCCTTGTTCGGGGGCTGAAACTGCCTTTGCGGGACTAAAGAAAGGTTACAAAATGAGGATTATGGGAGGATCCTGAATCCTCCTAACAGGTAGGCATAGTTTTCATAATCCCTTATTACTCAGGAGACGTGTGGCCAGAGGTCACACGGTTTGTGACTTCCCTAATTGCTCCTATCTGTGACTTTCTCAACAGAAAATACTATGATTGTAGAACCTGATTGGTCTTTTGAGAAGTTTTCCACACCTTTTGCATTCTGATGACCTACTGACCCCACCCACACTCATGACTGATAATTCAACCGGTGCTGTGGCCCCACTAGGCACAGGAAGACCATTTTCCACTGTCCATGGCATCCCCGACCAATCCCCAAACCAACAGCACCCATTCCCTAGTCTCCTGCCCACTTTGAAACACTCTAACCTCCAAGTCTGCAGGGAGACTGATTTGAGTCACCACCCTGTCTTCTGTGTGGCTATCCTAGTGTTAATTAAACGCTTTCTTTACTGCAACACCACAGTCTCAGCAAACTGGTTTTGTCTGTGCAGCAGGGCAGGAGGAACCTGTCGGGCAATTACAGATTTGCCAGGTGATGGTCACTCTGCCATCTTGCTGCTCTCCCTGATGGCCAGCAGAGAGAGGTCCATAGGGACAGGGTCCTGTGTCTCTGCTGGTGTCTGCCTGGCTAATGTGTTCTCAGCTGATCCCTGAGGCCTCAGTCTGTCTAGGAGACTCAGGGCTCTCTCTGCTGGACCCTTCAAGCTTCTCAGCCTCTCCTGGGCTGCAGGAGCCACTGCACACCTGTTTGAGGGTGGGCTGTGGTCCCTGGCCTCCAGTCTGGTCCTCTGCTGACCGGACAGGATCAGCATCCTGCCTCTTGTGCATCCTCCCTGCATCCTGCCTCTTGTGCCACGTTCCTCTAACTCACACTGGACATGAACAGACTCCCAGACACTACTGGATCCCATGCTGTATTAGTCTGTTCTCACACTGCTAATAAAGACACACCTGAGACTGGGTGATTTATAAAGGAAAGAGGTTTAATGGATTCACAGTTCAGCATGTCTGGGGAGGCCTCACAATCGTAGCAGAAGAGCAAGAGACATCTTACATGGTGGCAGGCAAGAGAGAGCTTGTGCAGGGGAACTCCTCTTTATAAACCATTATATCAGCCAGGCATGGTGGCTCACACTTCTAATCCCAGCACTTTGGGAGAACAAGGCCGGTGGATCACTTGTGGTCAGGAGTTCAAGACCAGCCTGGCCAACATAGAGAAACCCCATCTCTACTAAAAATACAAAAATTAGCTGGGTGTGGTGGTGCATGCCTGTAATGTCAGCTACTGGGGGAGCTGAGGCAGGAGAGTTGCTTGAACCCAGGAGGCAGAGGTTGTAGTGAGCTGAGATCACACTGCTGCACTCCAGCCTGTGAAACAGAGCTCTGTCAAAGAAAAAAAAAAAATCAGATCTCATGAAACTTATTCACTGTCATAGGAAGAGCATAGGAAAGACCCACCCCCATTATTTGATTACCTCCCACCAGGTCCCTTCCATGACAGGTGGGAAATGTGGGAGCTACAATTCAAGATGAGAATTGGGTGGGGACACAGCCAAACCGTATCACATGCCCTCCACCTGAGAATGAGACCACCTAGTGGATGGGGTCATGCCTCAGTGGTGTAGGTGGACAGGCCTGAGATTTAGTCTCTTTGCAGGGTCTTCAGTGGGGAACAGAGACCAGAGCCCCTGTTGCCTTTGGTGTTAGTCTTACTTCTGCAATTCCCTCGACCTCTGAGCTGGACAGGACAAGCACAAGGCACCGCCTCTACCTGCTCTGATCAAATCCGCCTCCCCTTGCCTTTCCCTCGCCCTTGGGATCACTGCTGACTGTCCTCGCCCTGTGCTTACGTCAGTTACCAACATGACTTCCTCCTACCACAAGGCTCTGTTGTTTCACAGAGGGATAATTACGGAGTGCCTTCGGATAGGCTAAATATGGAAAATAAAGAAATGTATACACTTTTCTTAAAACATAGCTGTTTTTGTCTTACCACCCAGTTCTATTTCGAATGCCAAAGCTGGGTATTACCTCATGCTTCCCTTTCGCCTTCCTGTGCAACACTTCCTGATGTTTTCTCCCAGAACACGGGCTCTCCAGGCAGACTGGGATCAAGGACTTTTACTTAGAAAGACAAAGGATAAAAGGCTCAAGGGTAATTTTCAAAATGGGATAATGACCGTAGCCTCCTTTGGAAGATGCCAACCCAGAGCCCCGTGGACTGTCTTCCTCACTGCTGCTGTGAGGTTCACTAATTTCATGCCTGGTTTTTGTGCCATGCCCTTTAGCGGCAGAAGGGGCAATCACTGGCTTTGAAAAAGTCCATGGTTGGTGATCTCTGGAGCTGATCTCTCGGTGAAGCTTAGTAAGGTGTTGCCAGTAAGCGTGAGAGTCAGGAATGGCCAGAGAACGTTGGATCTGTTTCTGCTCACAGTTGCTTCTATTTGCATTTTGCCCTCTGTCTGATGGATGGTGAAGCCCAGTTGAAAGATGTGGAAATAAATGAAGGTCAGCCAAATGAGAAAAGTGGAAGCTGATTATTCGGAGCTTGCTGTAGCAAGGGCCTTCTTTGCTTGTGTTCGCAGAGACTCAAAGGCGGGGAGTGGGAAGCTTCAGTATGGAGAGGGGACACTCAGCTGTTGGCCTGGTGTGCTGGAGGTGGCTCACCAGAAACAGGTGTCTCGCAGGATGGGAGGGGGAGCTGTATGAGTAAGAGTTCACCAGAGGTACAGAACTAATAGGATCTATGTATATATGAAAGGGAATTTATTACGAATAATTGGCTCATACAATCACAAGGCAAAGTCCTACCCTAGGCCATCTGCACGCTGGGGAAGAAAGAAGCTGGTAGTGGCTCAGTTTGTCCACAAGCATCCAAAGTAGGGAAGTTTACAGTACAACCTTCAGTCTGTGACCAAAGGCCCGAGAGCCCCTGACAAACCACTGGTGTAAGTCCAAGCATCCAAAGGCCAAAGAACCTGGAGTCTGACGTGCAAGGGAAGGAGGAGTGGGAGGAAGCATCCAGCCATGGGAGAACGACGACACCCAGAGGACTCGGCAAGCCGGCCTCTCCCACCTTCTTCCACCTGCTTCGTCCTGGCTGCTCTGCAGCCCACGGTGTGGCGCTCACCCACACTGAAGGTGGGTCTGCCTCTCACCGTCCACTGACTCCGATGTCAGTCTCCTCTGGCCACACCCTCACAGACATACCCACAAACAATCCTTTACCACTTCTCTAGGCATCCTTCAAAAATCCACCTCATACTCACCATCACAGGGGATGGAGTTAAAATTTGAGTTGGAAGTGGGGACAAAAATCAGAGAAGCTGTCAGCTGCTAATCGAGTCCTGGCCACGTGGGGCTGGCTGTGGCAGGGGTCATTGTTTGGCTTCCTAAGCTGGTTGAGGGATGGTGATCTGACTTCTTCAGATCTGACTCATGGCAACATGGCCTCCTGGGCTGGGTGTATAGGTAGGGGGTGGTTTCCTGGGCTGGCTGCTGCACTGTGGGTCAGTTCTTTCTTTATATATGGTCTTCTCATTGTTTGCTTACATATTCAGTCTACAAAAGTAATCAAACCGACTTTTGGGAATGCAACTACAGAGTAGAGCATAAAACACCAGCACCTGAAACTCAGTCAAGGAGATTGACTGGCTGGTCCACGGAGCGCTGTCAAAGCCAGAGATTGAAACCCTGGCTGTGGCTGGAGAGAAATGAAGGCTGAGCACAATCTCCCCAGCATGGCCAAGGCCCCTGGATGGGAAGAGCCTCGCCAGCCCTGGAAGGTCCAGTAGGATAAATGGCAGCTTTGAGGCCCTGCTGGAAAGCCTGTCGGAGGGATGTTAGAGCCTGCCTGGTAATCATCTGTATCGCCTGCTCCATCCTTCTCTAGGCTCCAGGGCAGATTGAGGCTCCAGATAGGATGGGAAAAGCACATTAAGAAAGTAGGACAGACAAGCATGCTCAGACTTTCTGATGTGAGCCAAAGCCAAGAGCAGCCTTGAGAATGGCTTTGCTTTGTACTGTTCTTAGAAAAGAAAAATATTTAAATTAAATGTGTATATGACCACTTCACCTTTTCATTGTGGTGTTGGACTCAGAATTTATTTGGTTTTCTTTGAGACTGGGTCTTGTTCTGTCAAAACCCTGGCTGGAGTTTAGTGGTGCAATCTTGACTCACTGCAGCCTCACCCTTTCAGCCTCTAGCAATCCTCCCACATCAGCATTCCACGTAGCTGGGACTACAGGCATGAACCACCATCCCTGCTATTTCTTTTTTTGTATTTTTTGTAGAGATGGGGTTTTACCATGTTGACCAGGCCAGTCTCAAACTACTGGGCTCAAGCAATCTGCTCGCCGTGGCCTCCCGAAGTGCTGGGATTGCAGGTGAGAGTCACTGCGCCTGGTTAGACTCAGACATTTTAATGGATCTCATGGGCAGTGGATATGGCATAAAAACCTGCCTGGACACGCACTGCTGACAGATCAAGTTTTGGCCCAAGTGTTAGTGCAAACACCTAACTGGGCTTCCCCAGCCAGCACTATAAAAGTATTGCCCCACTGGGAGGGAAAAATATCTGTGGTTTAATAGCATATGGAATTCAGTACGTTTATACTATGGTCTCCTTGTTCAGAGACCAGCCTTCTGTAGACGTGATGATGCTATTTAAGGGGTGTGCTGTAAAATTCATCCCTAAGAAGCTGTGCTGTGCTAGAAAATACCAAGGGGCATTTCAAGTTGGCCTTTGGGGCCCTGACCAGAGAAGGAGCTCTTCAGGTATGACAAAGCTCGTCCCCAGCTCCCCTGAGAACAGCCTGCAGAACTGTGAGCCAACTAAACCTCTTTTCTTTTTTCTTTTTTCTTTTTTTTTTTTTTTGAGATGGAGTCATGCTCTGTCACCCAGGCTGGAGTGCAATGGCGCGGTCTCAGCTCACTGCAATCTCCACATCTCCTGGGTTCAAACGATTCTCCTGCCTCAGCCTCCTGAGTAGCTGGGACTACAGGCACCCACCACCACACCTGGCCAATTTTTGCATTTTTAGTACAGACCTGGTTTCACCATGTTGGCCAGGTTGGTCTCAAAACTCCTGACCTCAGGTGATCCACTCACCTCTGCCTCCCAAAGTGCTTGGATTACAGGTGTGAGCCACCACACCTGGCTAAACCTCTTTTCTTTATAAATCACCCAGTCGCAGGTATTTCCTCATAGCAATACAAGAATGGACTGATACACGAAGGGACAGCCCTAAGTGCCCTTTGGTAGGGCTGGGATACTCTCAGGGGACCCAGAGCAGCCCCTGGTTTATGTCCCAAAGTCCTCAGTTTAGGAATTAGCTCTATGTGTTTCATGCATTTGATTTTTTCCTGGTAATCATAGCTGCTTCCAGGCCAAGGAGCTCCAAGTCAGTTGCAGGGTTTGGGAGATGATAGGAAAAACACACTGTTTTCTTCTCTGCACTGAAATAATATTCAGATCTGATACCATATGTGGTGTGGGAGTTTTTTTCACACCAACAAATTCCCCAACTCTCCAGACACCAACTGGGTGTAGGATACATTAATTTCAATTATGACCCGAATTACCTGGACCCCACAGATGAAGGGCTCGGTCCCACAAGACTGACCTCACTGCAGATGGCAAGCCCAAGTCCCTACCTCCTGTATTTCTGATGGACCAGCTATAAATCAGGGTAATGCAACCTCCTGCTCAGGTCTGAGTCTTTGCTAGGATAGCTCGGGGGACACTCTACTTACATTTATTGTTTATGATAGAATATGATGAAGGACATGGATAAACAGCCCAGTCAAGAGGTCCACAGGACAAGGGATGGGAATGGAGCATGGAGCTTTGATGCTCTCTCAGGGAGCACCACCCTCCAGACAATCCCACGTGTTCATAAACCCAGGAAGTCTCTAAGCCCCGTCGTACAGGGGTTTTTAAGGAGGTTTCATCAATTATGCATAATTAATTATTAACACAGTCTCTAGCTCCTCTCCCCTTCCTGGAGGATGTGGGTGGGGCTGAAAGTTCCAGGCTTCTAATCCCAGCCCAGTCTTTCAGGTGACCAGTCCCCATCCAGGAGCCTCCAAGAGTCACCTCATTAGAACAAAAGATGCTCCAGTCACCCAGGAAATTCCAAGGTATTTAGAAACTCTATGTCAGAGTTCAAAGATCAAATATTAGAACAAAGATTCTCCCAGCACCCCTACTACTCAGGAAATTGCAAGGGTTTTGGGAGCTCTGTGCTGGGAACAAATCGCCAAATATATATATATATATAAATATATATAATATAATATATAAATATATATACATAAATATATATAATACAATATATAAAAATATATAATATAATATATACTTATAGTATTGATATTTTATATTTCTATGTATTTTATATTTATATAGTATTTGTTATATTTATATATTTTATATTTTCTATATATTTTATATTATATTTATATATTTATTACATTTTACATTTTCTGTATATTTATATGTATTTTTTATGCTGTCACAAGGGAAACCGCAGGCACTCTCCAGTTCTCCCCTGGCGTCGGGAAATCCCAACCCTGATCTCCATTGGCGCTTGCAGATGTAGACAAACCCTGCTTTGAGGCACAGCTGTGCTTGTTCCACTGGGACACGGCTGATGACTGTGGACCTCAGGTCAGTGGCGCAACCTCCTGCTTCATCCCCTCTCCTCAGGCACTCGGAGTTTGTAAACATCAGAAACCTTAAAGAAACACGGAAGCCCTTCACAGGTTCTCCTTTCTCTTCAGCTCTTGATTCTTTTATGAGAACATCTTCCTATGGGTCAATCCATGGCTGGAGAACAAAACCTGCCTGTCTCATTATTTGCCATGGCTGCGCAGCCTGCAAGACGCAGTGATTGTGCACAAGTGGCTTCCTCCGGAGGACTCCTTGGGCTCCTAGTAGAGCCCAGCCCAGTCCGGCCCAGCCCGGCCCAGTCCAGCCCAGCCCAGCTCAGCCCAGCCCAGCCCAGGAGCTCCTGCCCAAGCAGGTCAGCTTGGCTGCTGTTGGAAACAGAAGGTGGCTCCAGGCCTGGCTTTGCTTTTCTGCAGCCAAACAGCTCTATTGGATGAGGCCAGTGTGACTGGCATGCTCCTGTAGGGGAAGAGAAACAGTTTCCCCCTTACCCTTTGGAGAGTTCAGCTGGGGACCCTGTGACAAAAGACAAATTAACAAGGGAGAGACAAACAGAAGTTTACATATATAGATAAAGATACCCAAGGAAACGGGTGCCTTAAGGAGGAGGCTTAGCATCAGGGCCAGGATACCTTCTACTGTTTCCAGAGCTTCCCCAGTGCCTGCTGTCTCTCAAAAACTATCAGCTCAAAATGCCAAAGAGGCCTATTTGGGGTGGTGTATTCTGGTCTCCAACACTCACACAAGCACCCACAGGTACAGCTCTCCACCTGTGCCCCTGGGGTGGAATCCAAGCAGGGCCTCACCCTTCCTTCTGCAGGGCACTCCTGTTCAGTCCCAGGATACCTGGTCCGCATCCCTGGATTCCTCAGCCCTTGGCTCTGCCATCCATCAAAGCTCCATGGTGGTCTGCTTTCACTCTCTCTGCCTTCGATGGAAAACCAGGTGAATATCATTTCTTCCATCAGGTGATCCTCAAGTGCGAGCATTGCCTGCACTGAATGGACTGCGAGGCCACTTAAAAGAAGTTTGCATTGCCAAATATACCTCTGTCCTTAAGACATTCCGCCTGGCTTGGGAAGATGCATCCACTCATGGTTTCCTATCTGGAAGGCACACAGGGGAGGGCATAGGGTCAGGTGCAGCTGAGGGTGAAGAGGCAGGAAACACTCGGGAGATGAAGCTAAGTGGGCTCCATCCCTTGTCCACCTCTTTGTCCTGAAGGCCCCTGTCTTGTTTTTGGCTTCATTGGTCAAGACATAGAGTTAAGAAAACAGGATCCCTAGGGAGTGAGAAACAGAGCTGAGCCTCCCCAGGTGCTCCTTCTCACTCCTGGGTTCCTGCTGCGGTCACGGCCAAGGGTCTTGAGCGGAAAATGCCTTGTTCAACTTCGTGCCCCTCGGGGCCTGACACACACAGAAAGGTTTACTGTTCGTCCATGTCCACAGGAGCCTGCCTTTCTGCCACGCTTGTGAGAGGGTGGGCTGGGTGAGTCTTGGGCTCCCTGGCGTTTATTCAGTGGATATTTACAGAGCATCTGTGATGTGTTAGAGGTGTTTTAGGTGCCGGGATATATCACTGAGCAAAAGAGACCCAGTCCCCAGTCCTAGAGGAGTCATGTTCCATCACCAGCACAGAGAGACAACTACTAAATGACAAACCTGATCAGTAACTGATATAAGATATTAGAATATGTGCAGGGCTTGGAGAGGCTGAAGAGCAGCTTGCAGTGCTCACAGAGTGGGCAGCAGAGGCCTTGCTGAGAAAGGGAGGTTTCAGCTGGAGCTGAAAGCCATTTGAGCTGGGGGACTCTGACGGAAGAATGTTCCCTGCAGAGGGGTGGATGGCCAGAGCAGAAAGACCACGGCGAGCCTGCAGGGCACAGTGGATGACCTTGTGGGACCGGGAGAGGAGTCCTGGAGTGGCAGTGGGCCTGACCACGCAGGGCTAAGGCTGTGAGGACTTGGGCTTTCTCTTTGGATGAAATGGAAAACCCCTGCAGCATTTGGATCAGAGAAGAGACATGACCTCACCCAGATTTAAAATGACCCCTCTAACTGCCATGTTAAGGAGACTCCCTATGGGGCAAGAGCAAAAGCGTCATAGGCTTTTGAAGAAGAGCAACTCCATCTTGAATAGGAGCTGGGTAGAATAAGGCTGAAACCTACTGGGCTGCATTCCCAGAAGGCTGGGCATTCTCAGTCACAGGACGAGACAGGAGACAGGCACAAGATCCAGGTCATAAAGACCTTGCTCATAAAACAGGTTGCAGTAAAGAAGCTGGCTAAAACCACCAAAAGCAAGATGGTGATGGGAGTGACCCCTGGTCACTTTCACTGTTACACTCCCACCAGTGCCATGACAGTTTACAAATGCCGTGGCAACGTCAGGAAGTCACCTTCTATGGTCTAAAAACGGGAGAAATGGTTTAGCGTATCATTAAGAAATAACCATAAAAACGGGCAACCAGCGGCCCTCGGGGCTGCTCTGTCTATGGAGTAGCCTTTCTTTCATTCCTTTGCTTTCTTAATAAACTTGCTTTCACTTTACAGACTCACCCTGAATTCTTTCTTGCGTGAGATCCGAGAACCCGCATATAGAGTCTGGATTGGGACCCCTTTCCTGTAACAAAAGCAGAAGCAATTCAGTGGCCACTGCAGGAGTCCAGGAGAGACATGACCGTGGCTGTGATGAAGCTGGATGTGCTGGAGATGGGGCGAAATCGTGAGATGCTGGGGGTATTCAGAAAGCAGAGGCAACAGGTTTTCCTATGGTTGGCAGGAGAGGATGATACAAAGCGAGGACTCCATGGATCTGGGGCTTGGAGACTAGAAGGATGGCA
Source organism: Plecturocebus donacophilus (assembly GCA_004027715.1). NCBI lineage: Eukaryota > Metazoa > Chordata > Mammalia > Primates > Pitheciidae > Plecturocebus > Plecturocebus donacophilus. Next base: position 23,563 of record PVKP010012108.1, read on the forward strand.
CTGGCATCAGCCAAGTCGGAGAAGGCTGTGGGTACAGAAGGACTGGGTGGGAGCGTTGGGAAGTCCTTGTTGTGCTAGCTCAGTTGCTGATGTCTGGTCCACATCCAGGTGTGGATGGTGAGTAAGTGGTTGGATGCACAAGTCTGGGTATCAGGAGAAAAGTCTGTGCCAGAGACATAAATGTTGATGTTGTTGGCACGTATGTGGTGCTTAAAACAAGAGCCTGGTTAGACTCACCAAGGGGTGAGGGCAGAAGAGGCTCCCGCACCAATGCTGAGCATCTCCAATGCAGGGAGCTTTGGGAATGAAGGAAGAACCTAGCCAAGGAGGGGACAAGGAACAACTTCTGCACACCAGGAGGAAACGTGAGTCTGCGACATTTGCAGCCCAGTGAAGTGGCGAGGGAAGGAAGAACTTGCAGGCAGGGGGAGTGACCACTGTGTCCAAGATGCCATCAAGACGGGGTCTGAGCATCGTCATTGGATTCGGCAAAGCGTGGACGGTGGTGAAACTGAGGACATGGATTTGACTACGGAGTTCACAACTGGCCTTGAGACTTCGGCTCAGACATCCCCAGAAAGCGAAAGCAGGCTGACCTCCCTCTCTTTTCCCTTCCCTTCCCTCCCCTCCCCTCTCCTTGAGGTGTTCCCTCAAGGACGTTCCCTAGGGGTGCTCTTGTACTTTGGTGGAGCTGTGATCGGCTAAGTGTGAATATGGGACTGCAGGTGGCCGTTGGGACATCCTGCAGAGGGAGCTTGTGGTGGACCAAGGCAGGGTTCAGAGAGGAACACAGTCCAGAAACCATTTCTAAGCTGGGTCCATTCACTGCTGAAGCTGGAGCCACCCCATGCCTTGGAGTTTCTGATTCCATGGGTCAGCAGAGCTCCTATTTGTGGCCAAGCTTATCCAGATTAGCGTTTTAATCAGTTACAACTTATTTTTTTTTTTCAACGAAAGTCTAGTGTCAATCCCTGCAAAGGACGGAGGGGCTGAATTTGAAATCGTCTTTATTTCCCCAACTCTCTAAAGATCTGTAGTGCTCTCTATGTGGTTACAAATCCTATTTCACACCAGGATTGTTTTGTTCTTTCACCAGCTTCCCCCAGACAAGCAGGAATTTGTGGAAAGCATTTCAAGAGATTGTCATGGAGATGGAAAAACTGTTCTTGAATAGATGATTGGAGAACAAATAACTATTATTGTTGAGATTATGTTATCATTGCCTTTGGTATTTTAAATAAGCCCTCTGGAGGGGAATCTTTAGAACAGGAAATTGCTTAATAGGAGTTAATCTTTGCAAATTCCAGGGTGGGTGGGCAGGTGGAAAGAGGCTGATGGCTCAGATTCATGAAGGTCCCTACCTCTGTTCTGGCTTTAGAACCACCTGAAGCCACGAGCAGTGCATCTGCCAGGAGCCAGGAGCAGCTAGAGCTTGGCGGGCTTTTTTAGATGTAGAGGAAAGCAAAAGAACAAGAAAAAAGAAGGGTCTGTAACAGGCGGAATCCCACTGTGACACAGAAGAATTTCCAAACCCCCTACTTGGGGATGCAGTTGACCCAAGGAGTTTGAGCTGCAGGAGGTGGGATGTCTGTGTCGGTGACTTGTCTGGGGTCCGACAGATCCCGGGGACTCTTCAGTCTCGTCTTCTGCATGCATCTTTTTATATTTCCCCAAACCCCAGGGCACGGCCTATGCCTGTGAATTTTTTGTTAACTCTAGTTTTCCATGATTGCTTGCTTCGCATCTCGTTTCTCTGACAGCGTGTATGTTAGCTGGCAGCCATTGCCTTGCCTTTCACTTGCTCTGGGGAGTCTTCTCTCAGACCCACGGAAGCGAAACCTACCTGGAGGCAGGAACCGTTCAGTTCTGCTCACTGTGGCATCACTTGGGTCTGGCATAGCATCTGGCACACAGTAGGTGGCTCACAAATACCTATAGATGAATGAAAAATTGGATGAGTATCCCCAAAGGAGAGTAGCCATTGGTCTTTTCCTAGCAGCCACTGTTGTGTAGACACCTGTACAGGCTCCTGAAGATATGTGTAAGCCACGCTCACCCAAAGTACGTGGCTGCATCCGTGTGCATGCTCCTTGCCTGGACACATGGCCTTATCAGCACTTACAGAGAAGCCCAGGGGGGAGATACTTGCTCTCGCTGCTTCTGGTCCATTGGCTCACCTGTGCTCAGCAGGCAATGCTTGACTTCTTTTGGAAGCAGTCTTCTACGCCTTAATATGGACCACCTGATGCTTGACAGTTTGTACCTGCAGATTCTCCTGACTATGGAGGAAGCTGGCATGGAGCTGCTGCATTTCATTTGTCGGCGCCCTTTTATTTTTTATTTACTTATTTTTGATTATACTTTAAGTTCTAGGATACAGGTACAGAATGTGCAGGTTTGTTACATAGGTATACACGTGCCACGGTGGTTTGCTGTACCCATCAACCTGTCATCTACATTAGGTATTTCTCCTAATGCTATCCCTCCCCTAGCCCCTCACCCCACAAGTGGCACCAGTGTGTGATACTCCGCTCCCTGTGTCCATGTTGTCTCATTGTTCAACTTCTACTTGTGAGTGAGAACATGCAGTATTTGGTTTTCTGTTCTTGTGTTATTTTGCTGAGAATGATGCTTTCCAGCTTCATCCATGCCCCTGCAAAGGACGTGAACTCATCCTTTTTTATGGCTGCATAGTATTCCATGGAATATATGTGCCACATTTTCTTTATCCAATCTATCATTGATGGGCATTTGGGTTGGTTCCAAGTCTTTGCTATTGTGAACAGTGCTGCAAAAAGCATACAAGTGCTTGTGTCTTTATAGTAGAATGATTTCTAATTCTTTGGGTATATACCCGGTAATGGGATTGCTGGGTCAAATGGCATTTCTGGGTCTAGATCCTTGAGGAATCGCCACACTGTCTTCCACAATGGTTGAACTAATTTACAGCCCCACCAACAGTGTAAAAACGTTCCTATTTCTCCTCATCCTCTCCAGCGTCTGTTGTTTCCTGACTTTTTAGTAAGTGATGATGAGCTTTTTTTCACGTTTGTTGGCCACATAAATGTCTTCTTTTGAGAAGTATCTGTTCATATCCTTTGCCCACTTTTTAATGTGTGTGTGTGTTTTTTTAATTTGTTTACATTCTTTGTAGATTCTGGATATTAGCTGTTTGTCAGATGGATAGATTGCAAAAATTTTCTCCCATTCTGTGGGTTGCCTGTTCACTCTGAAGATAGTTTCTTTTGCTATGGAGAAGCTCTTTAGTGTATTATATCCCATATGTCAATTTTGGCTTTTGTTGCTGTTGCTTTTGATGTTTTACTCATGAAGTCCTTGCCTATGCCTATTTCCTGAATGGTATTGCCTAGGTTTTCTTTTAGAATTTTTGTGGTTTTAGGTCTTATGTTTAAGTCTCTGATCATTCTTGAGTTAATTTTTGTATAAAGTGTAAGGCAGGGGTCCAGTTTCAGTTTTCTGCATATGGCTAGCTAGTTTTTAAATAGGGAATCCTTTCCCCATTGCTTGTTTTTGTCAGATTTGTCAAAGATCAGATGGTTGTAGATATGTGGCATTATTTCTGAGGCCTCTGTTCTGTTCCATTGGTCTACATATTTGTTTTGGTAATGGTAACATGCTGTTTTGATTACTGTGGCCTTTTAGTATAGTCTGAAGTCAGGTAGCATGATGCCTCCAGCTTTGTTCTTTTGCTTAGGATCATCTTGGCTACAGTGTCCTTTTAAAAATAGCAAATGCTGTTTATCCAGTCACAATAGCAAGTCCCTAGTGAAGCTTAGCCTATCAGATATGCCACAAGTACATGTGAATTATTCTTCATCCAAAAATACAAAATCTGAAATGTTCCCAAATCTTAAATGCTCCCAAAATTGAAACCTTTTGAGCATCAATATGATGCCAAAGAAATACTCATTAGAGCACCAGGGATTTCAGATTTTTAGATGAGGGATGCTCAACCGGTAAGTATAGTACAAATATTCCAAAATCTGAAAAAATCTGAAATCTAAAACACTCTGGTTCCAAACATTTTAGATAAGGGATTCTGAACCTGTACTACTGTTTTATGTTCTTTTAGAGTGTCTGAGTAGCCCCGGACCACCACGGGAGGAAGAAGAGAGCAGGAAGTGAACTTCTGGAATGGGCCTTCCCTGCCTCTGATATTCTAGACTGGAGACACACACAGAGGAAGGCAGATTGTTAAGGCCCCATCAAAGCTGCCCAAAGATGACGTGTCAAAGTTGGCTTTCTTCCTCTAATACATCTTGAATTTCATGGATGTGACATTTCATTTCAAGAGGAAATCGATATTCTGATCAGCAAATAGACACAAATGTTGCATTCATTTTCCAAAATGTTACACCAACATTACATACACTTTTTGTCCCCAGCAGGACAAGAGGGGATGTTTGAACACATTTTGCTCAAATAGAAATAAGAGGGGAAAGGGGAAGAGAAAGGGCAGGAGGAAATGGTACATAAACATTTGATTATGGAAATGACAAGACAGCTGCCTGCACTAGCTCCCTACTGGGTCCACACTTCCTGGATCAAAGGCAGAGGAATTCAAGCAATGGAGGGTGGTGTTGGACTCATTACCTGGCACAGCCCATACAGGCATGTGTTCTGGTGCCACCATCCATGCAAAGCTGCTCAGCAATTGCTCCGTTCTAGGGAGAGATGAATAAGTCATTGTAGCTGCCCTACAAGAAGCCTCTCCTCTTGTTTGGAATCCCATCCAGGGCATATTCTTCTGCAGGAAGACCTTGTTCTTGCATCACCTAACGTACTGAGCCTTCCCTCTTAATGTCAGCAAGGACACTCCCTTAATCTGAGCTGCTTAACAGTACACAGAGTCCATTCACAGGTACTCTCTGGTTGAGTTCCCATATGTGCTCTGCAGAAGGCATAATATCCCTTAGGACAAAGAAGTCCAGAGAGGGCAAGGGACTGACTCAAGGTCACACAGTGTATTAGTCCATTCTCATGCTGCTAATAAAGACATACCCAAGACTGGGTAATTTATAAAGGAAAGTGGTTTAATTGATTCACAGTTCAGCTTGGCTGGGGAGTCCTCAGGAAACTTATAATCATGGTGGAAGGGGAGGCAAACATGTCCTTCTTTACATGGTGGCAGCAAGAAGTGCAGAGCAAAGGGTGAAAAGCCCCTTATAAAACCATCAGATCTCATGAAAACTCACTACTAGAATAACAACAGCACGAGGGTAACCACCCCTATGATTCAATTACCTTCCACTGGGTCCCTTCCATGACACATGAGGATTATGGGAATTACAATTCAAGAAGTTTTGGGTAGGGATGCAGCCAAACCATATCAGTAGGTGGCAGAATCTGGATTCAAGCCCAGGTCTTCTTGACTGGGCTGATGCCTCCCCCAAACCAGGCTCATCTTGAACTCCCGACCTCAAGTGATCTGCCCACCTCAGCCTCCCAAAGTGCTGGGATTACAAGTGTAAGCCACTGCACTCACCCAGAAAATAGTTTTATTTTGTCTCACATTTCTGCAGGCTGTACCAGAAGCATGGTGCCAGCATCTGCACCACATGGACCTCAGGAAGCTTCCAATCATGGCAGAAGGCAAAGGGGGCTCCAGGGCATCACATGGTAAGAGAGGGAGCAAAATAAATTGAGGAGGGAGGTGCCACATGCTTTTAAACAACCAAATCTATCCATAGTGTCAGGGTAAAGCAAACAAACAAACACAAAAACAAATCTCACATGAACCAGCTGAGCGAGGATTTATTCATCACCAAGGGGGTGGTGCTAAATCATTCATGAGGGCTCCCCACGCCTTGATCCAATCACTTCCCACTAGTCCCAGCTCAATATTGGGGATCACATTTCAACATGAGGTCTGAAGGGTACAAATATTCAAACCGTATCAGGAAGGTTACACAGATTCTGTGGCTTGGTTTCCTCATCTGTAAAATGGGCATGATAATAGTACCTACTTCAAATAGCTGTTGTGAAAATATAATAAGACAATGTACATAAGTAGTTAGCACCTGTTGCGAAGTTTGTGCCTAATGAATAGCTCGTGTGTTGGTGGTATTGGTATTGGTTGCATTGGTGGATAGGTGCAAGAGAGCTGTTGTCAGAAAAATGAATTCCTCCCCACTCCAGACTAGACTGAGTTCCAGTTTCTGCCCTGCTATGTTTTCCTCATCTATTAACCTTGAGATTTGGGCTAAATCTTTAGTTTTAAAGCATTTCTAAAGGCATTGGGCTCATTCTTTACATTATATGCAAACATGAGGTCATCTCTGGCTAGAATATGGAAAGTGACAGGAAACCTTTGCTTTTACCCCAACACCAATGCAAGATACACGATGAAATCACAATTTCTCTGAACCCGTTGGATAGCTGAGGGTACAAAGAAAATAAGGAAAATAATCACCAGAAAATGATGAGCCCTTGAGAGAAGAGACTTGTGGCTTGCGGTTGCTGTCTTCCCTGATAGGGCAGCTAGAGGAGGATGTTTCTGATCTAGAGGGACTCTGCTAAAGCTGGCTAAAACTTGCACACACTTTCAATGGCCAAGTGTGGCTTGGTATGGCAGGTTAGAATTCTGGAAGCCCCAAGAGAATCTGCACTAATCCATTCCTTCTTTCCCACAGGTCTTCATAGAGTGCTTTACTGAGATATGCTCCTGAGGTACAAGGGGACCTTGTCTGAGTTAAACAATCTTCCCTCTGAGGGTTGTGGGCAGAGGATATGGAGCAAGGCAGAAGACTTGAGAATAATCTATCCGAAGCCATCTGGAAAGCTTTCAGCTGCTGAAATAAAGCATCGGAAATTATGCAGAGAGAAATTCCTTTGGGGAATTCCAGGCAGAAAGTAATCTTTCCAGGTGCTCAAGATCTGCAGCAGACCTGGAGAACAAAGACAATTCTCCAACAACTCAAAAGAATCTGGCACCAGGCAGGAAGCAGAAAGAGTTTCCACAGATGGAAAAGCTGGTGGCTCAGCTATAAATTACAGAGACTCCTGGAATCTTTCCTGTGCTCAGAACCCAAGTTCTGCAAAACAGAAAGTCCTGATCCTGCTTTCAAAATATTTTGTTTCAATAGTAACAAAATCAAACTAAAGCTACAGCAAAACCCTGACCCACCTGAACTACAGATTAGATTTTGCCACTCTAGTGGCCTGGCAGAGACGGGGTGCACCCTTCTCTGATGGTAAATACTGTTTACTTCACTCACTAATGTTGCTGTATACAGACCACTTGACATACAATCAAAGATTCCAACACGCAAAAGGAAGCAATAGAATGTGACCTGGTAAAGAGAAGAAACAGTCAACAGGAGCAAACTCATAAAGGCAACAAATGTGGGAATGATCAGACATGGACTTTTCAATAATCATAATAAAGAACAATAAAGATCCAGGGTAAAAACTGAACTACAAATGGAATAAATAAAAAACAATAATGAAATTTCTAAAGAATCACTGTAGAATGAGGGAAATAGAAAATCACAACCAGAAAACCACAGTAATAATTACCACTGGCAAGATCCACTGATAAATGCTGAAATTAATGGGTAGAACTTTAAGGAGAAACAGAGTATTTGTGTAACCTCAAAATACCTTCTCCAAAATGTTTGTTGATGACTATGGTGGCTTTACATATGTTCACAAACTCTATCTTTACTTCTCCCTTCAGGAGTTGGAGCTTAATTCCACTCTTCTTGAGTATGTGCTTGATTTAGTGACTCATTTCCAAAGAATACAGTATAAAAAGAAAAAAAATAGTTGCTGTACATCAGAGAAACTGGCAGATATCTCTTTAATGAAGTTATCAAGGTTAACATTACCAGTAATAAGTAATTTTGTTATTATGTGCTGATATAGTTTGGCTGTGTCCCCACTCAAATACCACCTTGAACTGTAGCTCCTATAATCCCCACGTGTCATGGGAGGGACCCAGTGGGAGGTAACTGAAACATGGGGTCAGGTTTTTCCTGTGCTCTCATGATAGTGAATAAATCTCATGAGATCTGATGGTTTTATAAAGGAGAGTTCCCTTACACATGACATCTTGCCTGCTCTGAAGTAAGACATGACTTTTCTCTTCCTTCGTTTTCTATACAATTGTGAGACCTCCCCAACCATGTGGAAATGTGAGTCCATTAAATTTATTTTCTTTATAAATTACCCAATCTTGGGCATGGATCTATTAGCAGCATGAGAACTGATGAATACATATGTCCCCTGACATGATGTAATAAGAAAGGCACTTCATACCTGTAGTATAATTCTCCAAAATCCATAACCCCAGTTTCACCATAGAAAAAAAAAGTCAAGTGTATCCAAATTCAGGGACATTCTACAAAATACTTGACCGATAAGCTTGAAAAGTATCAGGGTCATGAAAGACAAGGAAAGACCACGAAACTGTCATAGATGAGAGGATATTAAAAATACAAATATTTAGATACAATGGATTCTGGTATATTAGTTCCCAGATCAGAAAAAGAAAATTATGTGAAAAACGAGTAAAATCTGAAGGACATCTGTGTCTTAATAGTCTATTGTTTAGTTAATTATATTGTATCAATGTTAATTTATTACTTTTGTAAATGTACCAAACAAATGGTTATATAAGATTTCAACCCAGGTGCAAGCTCTTTATCTACCCCTTACTTAGAGGAGCACTTGGAAATTCTGTAAAAAGTGGGATGGCATCTTGGTCTGTTCAGGCTGCTATAACGAACTACCATAGACAAGCTGGCTTATCAACAACACTAATTTGTTTCTCACACTTTTGGAGGCTGGGAAGTCCAAGAAAGTACTGAGAGATTTGGTATCTAGTGAGGGCCTGTTTTGGTTCATAGATGGCTATTTCCTTATTTTCTCATACTTTCTCACCATGTGTCCTCACATGGTGGAAGAGGGGAATGATCTCTCTGTCTATTTTATGGTGGCACAAATCCCATTTATGAGGGCTCTGCCCTCCTGACATAGTCACCTACCAAAGGTGTAATTTCCTAATACTATCACATTGGGGCTTAGAATTTAAACATAGACATTTTGAGGCTACAAAACATCCAGTTTATACCATCTGGTAAATACTACAGGCTTTAACAGGTCATATGGCTTTGGTTATGACTAATCAACTTCATCACTATAGTACAAAAACAGTCATAGGCAATACATAAATGAATGAATGTGGCGGTGTGAATAAAACATTATTTACAGAAGCAGTCAGTGGGCTAAATTTATCTCATGGGCTGTAGTTAGCCAAAATGAATTAGAGAAACCTGGATGAGTATACAGAACTCTATGTACTTCTTTGAAGCAACTCTTTTATAAATCTAATGCATTTCAAAATAAAAAGTTTATAAAAAACAAAAGCAGTGAAGAGAAAGCTATAAAAAATCAAATGGAAATGCTGCATATTTGAAGCACAATATCAGCAATGAAGAATTTGTTTGATGAGCCTAAGAGAAGACTGAACCCAACACAGGCATGTATCAGTATACCTGAAGAAAGATCAACTGAAAATTGAAATTCAAATAATCATAAGAGAAAATAAAGACTATTCACAATCCTTGGATGATAACAAATAATAAAAACTACATGTGTTTAGAGCCCAGGAGAAGGGAAGAGAGAAAATCAAACAGAAGAAATAATAAAAGAGATCATGGCTGAGAACTTTCTAACACTGATGAAAGTCATTAACCCACAGATTCAAGAAACTAAAAAAAAAAAAAAAAAAAATCTCCAAACAAAATAGATGAAAGAATAAAAGAAGTACATACATCAGATTCAACCTAATGGAAGCCAAAGATAAAGGATAAAATTTAAAAATAGGGAGAGATAAAAAGACATTACACACAGGGGCATGACATGAATTATGACTCATTTCTTATCAGAAACACTAGCTATCATAAGACAATATAATAATATCTTTGAAGTAGGAGAAAAAAGCAGAAACAAAAACCTGTCAATCTAGAATTATATATTTAGAGATAGTGGTTTTCAAATATGAAAGATATTGTTAGAGAGACAAAAGCTGAGATAATTATTGCCAATAGACCTGAATATTACAACAACTGCCAAAAACATCTTCTGATTGAGGGGTAATGATACCAGATAAAACTCCAGAACCACAGGAAGTGAGAAAGAACATCAGAAAGGGCAAATTCTGGGAAGAAATAAATATATATACTTTTCTTTGTTTAGTATAGATATATACATTTAAAAATACCATTGACTCTTTAAAGAAATAATAAAATATTTTCTTACGGGAGTTGGAACATATGCAAAAGTAAAATATGGAAAAATATCATAAAGAACAATGGGGTAACTGGAATTATACTGCTGTAAGATTCCTGCACTGTTTTTTAAGAAGTATAACATTATTTAAAAGTAAGTGTGCTAACTTAAAGATGAATATTGTCATCTCTGATTAATCATTAAACATAACTTAAAGAATATATAGCTAAAACTTAACATAGTAGATAAAGTGAAATATTGGAAAATGTGATTCGCTCAAAAAGAAAGAGGAAGACAAACTAATAATAAATACAGTAAATAAAAACAAAATGCCAAAATTGTATAGTTAAATCCAATCTTACCAAAATATTACTGCAAGTAAATAGACTAAATGCATTATTAAAACATACTGAATATCAAACTGGATAAAAAAGCCAGACCCCCCCCATATCCTGCTTACCAGAAACCCAATTAAAATACTAAGACATAAACAGGCTGAAAGTCAAGGGGATGGAAAATGATATATTATGCAAACCTTAAGCATAATAAGCTGGTATGACATTAATATCAGAAAAAGTAAACTTCTCTGAAAGTAGTACCACTAAACAGGTGCAAAACGCAATGATAATTAGAGTTTATAAAAAACAAAGAACAATCCTAAATGAGTATGCAGCTAATAACAAAGCTTCAAAATGTATGAAAATATTGGTAGAACTAAAGGTATAAGTAGACAGATTCACAATGATAGAAATATTAAAACCAATCTCTCAGTAACTAATAGAACAAATAGAGAAACAATTAGCAAATACATAAGATTTAAACAACACTTTCAACCAACTTAACTTAGTTGACAGGCATCAGAACAGGGTGAAGTAGTGTTCAATTAAAAATGAGAAGACCTGAACAAATATTTCATCAAAGAAAATAGATATGAAAAGTGAGGCAATGCCATCAGTAATTGGGAAAATCCAAATTAAAACTACAATGATAATCCCAGCTACTCAGGAGGCTGACACAAGAGAATCGCTTGAACCTGGGAGGAGTTTGGAGTGAGCTGAGTGCCACTGTGCTCCAGCCTGGGTGACACAGCGAGACTCTGTCTCAAAAAAGCAAAAAACAAAACCAAAAACAAACAAAAGCCACAACGATACAATGTTTCACACATACTAGAACGATTAAAGTTAGAACACCAAACGTTGGCAAGAATTTGGAATAACTGGAGCTCTCCTTTCTATGTGAGTCCCTAGAGGAAATGAGGCACAGATAACCCAGAGGGTGGGAACAGCCCCCAGACATGTTGTCCTTCCCTAGCCCTTAGTGGGGCTCATTTACCACAGTGATTCTGCCTTGTGTCTTCTGGCTTTTCTGAGGGAACTGGGCTCCAGCTCTGCTGAACAGTTGAACTCAACCCCTTTCTGAAAATGTCCTTGTGGATTTGCACATCTCCTTCCTGTCACAGTGGAAAAGTTGCGGCTTCTCTTTTCTGAGACTGACCTCTCTGCTTGTGTCCCTGATCTCAGCCCCTGGCCATCTGCCTGCATAAATATTGCCTCTTTCTGCAGTATTTTCTCTGTCTTTTCACAGCCTCTGTGGTTCCTTCTTTAACTACAGATGGGCTTGACTCCCTTTCTAGAAATCCCATTGCTTCACCTTGTCCTGATGCATTCAGTTCCCTGCACCAAGCATGCTTACATGTTGCTCTATTCTTGCTTCCTCCACTTCTTCACCACCCATTCCTCCTATTCATAGTCCTTCTTCCCTCCTAGAACTGATCACAGAACCCCAGTGAATTTGCTCCACTACCGCCTTTCCAGTACATGAAGAAATTAACACTCCCAACTTCTGTGCTCATCTTGAAACTTGGTTTCTGAAACATTATATTCTCTGTCTTAATTTTCCCCGCCCTCTATGGCACACACTGACACAGCTAAAACAGCATTAGCTCCCTTCTTCTTTATGACCCCAGCAGAAATAGAATCTCATTTTCTAGCCTTCTTCAATGCTGCGGACAGTGGCCAGGTGACACAGTGCTGGCCCGTAAGCATGCATCAGAGTCTTCTGGGGACACTCCTGATAACACAGGCAAATGCTACTAGCCTCACCCCATCCCCTCATTTCTTCCTTGGGTGTGGGTTTGATCACCTTGGGACCACAGAAATATCATAAGACTGCACAGAAATATCAGGCCTGATCTCACTGAGATGTTGAACCAAGACCAGCAGCTCCCAAACTCCAGATTCAAAAAAAGGGGCATACATATATATATATATATATATATATATATATATATATATATATATACATATATATATATATATATTGGGATGGAGTCTTGCTATGTCACCTAGGCTGGAGTGTAGTGGCAGCTCACTGCAACCTCTGTCTCCCAGGTGTGAGCAATTCTCATGTCTCGGTCTCCTGAATAGCTGGGATTACAGGTGCCTGCCACCATGCCCAGCTAATTTTTGTATTTTTAGTAGAGACAGAGTTTCACCATGTTGGCCAGGCTGATCTCAAACTTCTGACCTCAAGTGATCCACCTGCCTTGGCCTCCCAAAGTTCTGGGATTACAGGTGTGAGCCACTCTGCCTGGCCACTTAATTTTTACACTGATTTTTTTCACTACTTGCAACCAAAAGCATTCCTCGTCAACAGACTTCCTTCTGTGTGTTTTAAAGAAGAAGGGATTCCAAGGCCCATTCTGGTGCATGTGTCCTCCATCTGCTCACATGTCTTCCTCTCTTTGCCAGGTGAGGGTGACCGCAAATCTGTGTCTTACATGCTAGCTTTTGGCTAAGCTCTTATCCTGAATGTCCTCCTGTCTTCCAGAGAGCGTCCTCAATGCATGCTCAGCCAAGGTCCCAACGTGTTAGCAACTGAACTTCTCATCTCTATGTGCAAACCCTTCTCTTTCTAATTTATTTCCTTATTCTCTTCCTTATTTTTTCCTCCTTCCTGACAGTATCTTAGTCTCCCATCACTCAGGAACAAAAGCTGGACATCCCTGTGTATCCCCCATCCTGTAAGCTAACACATTCATTTTGAGTTCTATAGATTCTGACAATTTCTCTCTCCTCTCAACATGTCCTCTGTTCATGTCCTTGGCACATGGGATGACCTCTCCTTGGATCATTTAGTGGTCTCCCCACCTGCAGCCTCTCTCCATTTTAGCCCCTCAGATCTATTGTTTTGAAGCATAGCTCTAATCTCATGACGTTAACTGCATTAGGCTGTGTATTAGTCTGTTTTCATGCTGCTGCTGCTGTTAAAAACATACCAGAGACTGGGCAATGCCCAAGAGAAAGAGATTTAATGGACTTATGCTTCCACGTGGCTTGGGAGGCCTCACAATTATGACAGAAGGCAAGGAGGAGAAAGTCATGTCTTACATGGATTGCAACAGGCAAAGAGAGAGCTTGTGCAGGGAAATTCCCCCTTATAAAACCATCAGATCTCATGAGACTTATTCACTATCATGAGAATTGCACAGGAAAGACCTGTCTCCATGATTCAATTACCTCTCACGGGGTTCCTCCCACAAACCACAACGCATGGGAATTGTGAGTTACAATTCAAGATGAGACTTGGGTGGGGACACAGCCAAACCATATCACGCTACAATGGCATAAACAGACTCTTTTCTAAAGGAAGAAGCCCCAAATCTCAAATCTGACCTTTAAGCTACCCCTCCCCTTACATCTTCTCCTTCAAATGACAGGATCTGATGTTCAGAAGTCTTTGGCTTTGTACCAGGCCCTTCATCAACTATGTTTCTCTGCATTTGCACAGATGAGAAATTGAGTTGCAGAAATCTTAGGCAACCTGGACAACTGGACAGGTGGCAGGTCTGGGCTGTGAACCAGGCATCCAAAGCTAAATCTCTAGCCCTTAGCCCCATGGCTTCTCCTCCAGCCACACATATCCCTCTCTGCCCTGCTCCCAGTCCTCCCCACCTCTCTGGCTCTTCAGGATTCATTCTTTCCCATGTGAGGTGCCCTCCTCCCTTGGCCCGTGTGCCCAGATCTCATTCAATCATAAATAGGGAATTCAAATTTCTACCTTTTCCCAAAACTTTGCTTGAGCTGTCTCTAGAAGAACTGGTCCTTCCACTGACCCCTGAGAACCCCAGATGGGGGAGTTGGGCTCTGGCCCCAGCCCCTTCCTTACTGCTGTCCAGTGTGCAAGCTCCTGGGGGCACTGCTAGCATCTCAGGGACCTCTGGGGCTGCAGAGAGCCTGGCACATGATAAGTGGCCAACAGTGATGCCTGCAGCCTGCAGCACCCCTGCACCCTGGTTGATAGTGGTAGAAACAGACAGGGCCTATGCAATATATAGGAAGACAGGAGGACATTCAGGACAGGAGCTCAGGGAATAGCCAGGATTTGAGATCCAGATTTCGTGGTCCACGATGGGGGCGAGTGTCAGGTTACAGAGACTGGGAAGTGCGCCTAGAAGTGCTTTTTCTGGGGATGGTGGGTGTTTGTTTGCGTGCTATGTCTTCTCAGCATCAGGGGCTTTTGGTGGGGATCAGACCAGAGCAGAATATAATGAAAAGCGACCAGCCAGCAAATGAGATGACACTTTGACAGGCAGCACTCTGGGGCTCCAGCAACTTCGGTGCCAGCTGGGCTCTCCATAATGAGGCAGAGATGGCAGCGATAAGCCGTGCAGTCGGTAAACAACCGCGGTTCTCTCCTAGCCTGGGGACCGCCAGCGAGGATGGCCTGGCCTTCCATGCCCTGGACGTCCCTTCCCTGGCCCCTCATCCTGCCTCTTGCACGTGATAGATGCTTGCTAAGTATTTGTTGTCCCTGTCTGTGTGACCACTGTCATGCTTTCCACCTGTGGCTGGTGCCGTGGAGTCTTTGAGCTTCCTGAATGGAGCCTGAGAATGTCCTCAGAGGCCCGGGGAGTGGGAGGAGGTAATGATGACAGAAGATGCTGCCAGGGAAACAGATTTGTTGTTCAGGAATAAATGTGTGAAGTTGCTGCCAGTGGCGGGGGCTGAAAGCTGAGAGCTTGTCAGAAGGGGTGGGGGTTCACCCTGCTGGCCTCGGGAGAGAGGCTTGGGCTCTTGACCCCTGAGAGGAGGGGCCCCGGAGGACAGAGGTTTCCTTCTGGCACCTGAGAACGAGAGGTCCTTCCAGCAGCCCCAGCAATTCCAGTCTGTTCCATTTTATTCAATCCACATGACAGAGGTAGATGTGTCCCTGATGTGTCCCAGGCTCTGGATGGGGATCCCGGCCAAGGGGATCACGGCCCCGTGAGGACGGAAGTGACGTCAATATGGTGGAGGAAGTGACGTCAACATGGCAGGGTATGACATCAACGCGCTGAAGGAAATGACGTCGACAAAGTGCGGCGAGGCTGGGCTCTTGGGAGCGAAGTGTATGTGGGGACTTAACCCCGCGGGGAGGGTGTGAGAGTTTTCTGGGGTTGCTGTAACAAAGAACTACAAACGAGGTGACTAAAAACACTGGGAATGTTCTGCTCCACAATTCTGGAGGCCGGAAGTTTGAAACGAAGTTGTCTCTGGGCTGTGTTCGCGCTGAAGGGCCTAGAGAGGGTCCCTCCTCCTCCCTTCCGGCTTCTGGCGGCTCCCGGTGCTGCTCGCTCATGGCTGAGTCCCTCCAGTCTCCGTCTCTGTCTCCACATCTCCTCCTCCTCCTCCGAGTGAGGTGCCGGATCTCCTGGCTTTCTCCTAGAAGAACGCTTGTCATTGGTTTAGGACCCACGGGAATCCAAGACGATCTCATGTGGCCTTTAGCTTCACATTTGCAAAGACACCTGTATTCGTAGGTCCTGGGTGTCAGGACTTGGGTGTACAACCGCTGCAGAGGAGTGGGAGCTCGGGCTTGAGATGGCTTCCCGGGAGGCTTGTCGCTTCCGCTGGCTTGTAAGTCCAGCAGGGTCACCCAGGTGAGGAAAGCAGAGCAAAGAAGGAGCCAGGGGCCGAGGCAGGAGTCACAGTGAACGAGGCTGAGTGAGAGCACAGGAAGGGGAAATGGGATGAAAATAACAAGGGGCCTTGGAAATACTGCAGAATTCCAGGCAATGTGCTCACATCACCGGGGAGCCACGGCAGATTTAATCCAGAGAGAGACAAAAGCCCAAGTTCGTAAGAGCAGAAAGAGAAAGGGAATCTGGCCATTGAGGGGTACCCTGGAGGAGGTAGCCAGGGAGGGAGCACTCCCATCCCTCCCACCTCTTGCCCTGTCTTCACCATTCTTCTCCCCCAAATACACACATTTTCCAGGGGTTGGGGAGCGAAACTCTATGCTGGGCTCCTCCAGCACCTCCTTCCCCAAAGGGAGGCCAGAGAGATGCTGGAGCTGATTAGGATTCCCAGCACGGAGGGTTCTGGCGGCTCCGGCTCTGGCTGCGGGTGCGAGGAGCTAATGTCCCTTTTTAGCATGCCTGCTGCTTCCCTCTCTGCCTGCTATTGAACTATTCATCTATAACATTTGTAGGCCTATTAAGAGGAAAATACAATTTCATAGCTACAGATAAGAGATTAGACAGATCAATTTGAAGTCTGTGAAATAGACTGGGGCGGGGGAGAACAATTTCCAAATTATGATCTTGCTGACTTTGGAGCTGTTGGTTTATTGGATTGCCGTCTGTCTCCCGAGTGCATCAGGTATTATTTTTGAGCAATAGGGCCAGCAGTCTATCGTCAGGTGCTTAAAGCCACTTCGGGTGCCAGGGACCGGGGCCTATTGACTGGGGCTGTGGAAGCCCGCTCAGAGCAGTGGAATGTCATGACGTTTTGTCTCTCAGTTGTAGGTGTGCAAGTTTCTCAGCTAGAGTGTGAAGTTCTTGGCTTTGCACTTATTCCAGTGAAGTACAGTGGCTAATGGCACAAAATGAAATGACCTGTTCACCCAGCAGCTCCTCAGAGGATCCCTCTGCGAAGCTTCCATACTTGTTAGCAGCACACACTACCAGCTGGATGTTGCCAGAGCACAGGCTTGCATCAAACGTTTGACAAAGGTCGAATCCTCCCTGGGGAGGCTGGGGAGGCCGGGGAGGCCCTCTGTCTTCTCTGGCAGCTGGTTTGGTCTCTGTCTCTTTCCCTTTGCGCCTGCTTACTGGAGTCTTTACCTCACTTGTCCCCGACCATCCTCCAGCCCCTGTCATCTTGCTCTTCCCTTCCTTCCTGTGACCTCACACGGAACTTCCTGTGGATGCTGCCAACAGCAGGTGTTTTTATCTAAGTCCCAAGAATTCTTAGAAGGGCACTCAGGGTTTTCTTCTCATCCATAGAGCGAAAACATTTTAGAGCTAGAAGGGATCTCAGTTTGGCTGCATGGTCTTGAGAAATTTTCTAACCATTAACCACTAAGTGCTTTAGCTATTAAAGGTGGCTAGACATGGTGTCTGTCTCATGGGGTGGATGAAATTATGCATAGAAAGCATTTAGCACCACATGACAAACAGCAAGTCCTGAAAGTCCTGAACAGATACTGGCTACCATCACCACCATCATCATCACCATTGTCACCATGATCACCATCATCACAACCATTATCACTGTTACCACTACCGCCATTATCATCACCATCACCATTATTACCACTGCCATCACCATCATAACCGTTACCCCACCATCATACTCACCATCATCATCAGACTCATCGTCACTTTTGTATCACCATCACCATCATCACTGCCACCACTATCACCATCATCATCACCATCACGGTCACTATCGACAGCATCACTGTCATCATGATCAATTACCTAGTCCAACCTCTTCATGGTCCAGGTTAGAGGGTTCAGGTGCTCTTACAAATATTTTCTCCCTACATGTCGAGAAAGAAACAGACATACGTACATGCACACACGTGCACGGAAGAGGGGGATAAGGTTATCAAAAAAAGAAAGAACACAGGAGATACATTTCACATGTGTGTCTCTGAGTCTTGGTGGAAACATGATACGTTTGGAAAATGAGTCAGAACAGAGGCAGAGACATTAGCATGCTGAGGGGCAGTGAGGTTGCTGATCCCGACTGAGATTGAAGTTGCAGCCTTTGTCTCTCGCCACCCCCCACTTTTATTTTTAACAAGTAGCAGCTCCAGAGTTTTGGAGATATTGTCATGTTCCTATTATATATAAACATCAAGGTGATTACCAGTTAAATGGAGGTAGCATCATCTCTTATCTTTCAGGCTGAACTAAATTGGTGAAAAGGCTTGCTTCTCCCCATGAAACATATTAGTTTAAATTCCAAAACAGTCTAGAAGCCACAGTGCAATGTGGATTAGGACATTGCTGTTGGTGGGACTTTCCCCGCTGCTGTGGAGTTTCGGTAGAAACCCCCGAGCTGAGATCAATAGATAATGCATGTCTCCAGGTTCAAAGGAGAAGGCTCGATGGCACATGCAGAACTTGCTAAGAGAGCGTGAGACTGGTTCTCTGACGCTGTCACCCATCTCCAGCACACATAAGAGAAGGTACGAAACTAAAAAGAGACTAATCAGGGAGGAGGGTCCACCTAGTCCCGTGCTCTCCCTGGGTGGGGGCTCAGAGTTAAGTTTTTTTGCCTGATTCAAGTGAGTCTTCAAGAAGGCTGCTTTGTGCTAATGGGGCATAAAACATCTCTCCTCAATTTTAAGAGTTGAGACCAGCTGCCCCAAGCTGTCAGGTATTTTGGCAATTGCTGGTGACAGTGTTTGGGAGGCTTTGATCCAGGCCTCACTTTGCAGAGCCCGGGACTGGAGCCTGACTCACCTGGCAAAGCATCTAGGTGAGGGCTGGCTGGATTGCCTGTGACGGCAAAGAGAGGGGAGAGGTCAGTGGTGGGAGTGGCTTTCATTTCCAGAGTTTGAGAGTGGGGATGAAGTCACCCAATATTCCCATGCGCTTAGTGGTTATTTTGGAAAATAGGTAGGCTCAATGTGTCTTCAGAAGACCCAGTCCAAAAAAGCTGCTGGCATGAGCAAGCCAGTCCCAGCAGACAGTGGCTGTGAATTAGTCATGCCAAGCCTCGTTATGCTACAGTAACAAGCACTTTCCATACGTCAGTGGAACAGCTCCACAAAAGGTTACTTCTTGCAGACGCTCAGCAACTCCCCAGAGTGGCTGCATTCTGTGACCTCTTTTCCCGGCTGTTTCAACTTCATGTTGACTCTGTATCCTCATGTTTCCACGAGTGCATGGCAGAGGAAGGGCAGTGAGGAAAGGGTCATTGCCACTTACACGCCCCAGTGTATGGGTCAGCGTGAGTCATTTGGCCATGCGGAAGTTCAGAGGGGCCGGGGAAGTGCAGTAGAAGAGAACCATGCTGGTCACATAGTCCATGCAGTGTTACCGGCTTCTTTGACCATCATAACCATTACCGCTATCATACTCACCAACATCATCAAAATCATCATCACTTTTTTATCACCATCATCATCATCACTGCCACCACCATTGATGCCCAGTGACAATGCCTACCATTGAGAGGACATCTCTCAAGTCAGGCTCATAGTCATGGGGAGGGAATGTTAAAAAACCCCAAACAAAAAGCACCTCCCAAGAGAAAGAGCCAGTGTTGGGCATTAGCCAGAAGAGAGCTTTGTGGCCATGTCCCAGCAATCCCAACAAATAAGACTTCATCGTTTAAGGCTGTGCCCTGCACAAGTGTGTCTGACCAAGTGGGTGAGTAGATGCTAAAACCCATTCTGAGCTTGTGTGCCAAGAGTTGCATCCCCAATAAGGAGATTGCATTGGTCCACAGGCAACAGTCCCCTGCCCAGCCCTGGTGGGGCCAGGGCAGTGGGTATTAAGAAATCACAGACTACCTTCCACTTGTCTTCTAGTTGCTGAATTCGTTGACTTTACTGAACTTGGCAGGAGGAGAAGTGTCAAACTGGATGAGAAAATGGAAGTTTTGATTTAGGTTGGGCTAGACTTTAACTACCTGCTCTAAGAGAGTGAGGCTGCTCTTAGGGACACCAAGTACAGTCACACAGGCTGTGCCCTGCAGAAGTGTGTCTGGCCAAGTGGGTGAGTAGATGCTAAAACCCATTCTGAACTCATGTACCAAGACTTGCACCCCCAAAAAGGGGAATGCGTTGGTCCATAGGGAGAGACACCTTTTGTCCAATTCATCTGTCCAGAGGTCACCTCTTAGAAATTTGCAGAAAAGTGTCATATATGCTACGGGCAGCCCTGACCATTCTAGTACCTGAGAGCTCCCAGAAAACCCTGGTGATCTACCTGAGCTATGTCTGCATGGGAGATGCAGTCCAGCACAGTTGAAGGACAGTGGTGAGAGGAAAGTAAATTTCTATCTTGGTTGAATCTCACTGAATTCAGCTTATGCAATTAAGTTATCATGTTGTGCCACTGCGAGAAGTGAAAGGGAAATATATGTGGCTCAACTAAGTTAGGGGATGGCTAGGATGATGGGGACCTACCCAGGGCCCTCTGGATCAACAGGCTGTCTTCTGGGCTACTGGTATCCTGTACTTCCGTGATGAGTAGTGCAAGCCTCACAAGACCCAGACCCAGGTCTGGACTGTGCCACTGACTAGCTGTGACATTTGGAGAAAACCACTTGTTTTCTCTGGGCCTCAGTTCCTACTCTCTAAAATGAGGGCCTAGGACCCAATGAGCTAGCATTCATTTCCATCATGATGATGATGTTGACAATGAACATTACAATATCAGATACATATGGTTCTCATTATAAGCTAGGCAGTGTGGTGAGTGCATGCGTATATGTTAACTCATTCCCATGTAGGAGGTACTGTGGCTACTCCCATTTTACAGATAAGAAAACAGAGACTCAGGTGAAGTCATTTGCTCCACATGTTGCAGCTGGGGAGTGGTGAAATGGGCTTTGAGCCCACTCTGATTCTAGGGCCCTGTGTCCTTCTCCCCATCCTCCAAGGCCTCGCTAACACTCAGGGAGGATCGGGGATCCCCTAGTGGAGGCTTATTTACTGTGGCCTGGCACTGTGCTGGGTGCTTTCATCTGTAGCTCTGTCCACCCTCAGGACCATCCTGAGACACCCTTTATCCTGTTACAGAGTTGAGAGCATCAGGACCATGGAGACCAAATGATTTGCCCAAGGCCAAGTTAACGTACAGCCCAGGACTCAGACCCAAGACTACCCGGTGCCAAAGCAAGAGCTTTTCTTCTGTGCCATGCCTGCCTCGGTAAGCTCAGGGAGGCAGGACT
The DNA here is from genome assembly GCA_004027715.1 of Plecturocebus donacophilus. Taxonomy (NCBI): domain Eukaryota; kingdom Metazoa; phylum Chordata; class Mammalia; order Primates; family Pitheciidae; genus Plecturocebus; species Plecturocebus donacophilus. Next base: position 44,994 of record PVKP010012108.1, read on the forward strand.
GTGTCTGGGGCTGCAGTCACCCTGCTGTGGCTTTGCCCATTTGGGCTCACTGGTCTGGTTCCTGGGAAAGCAGCCTGCAAAGGTATGAGGTGAATTCAGGGGGGTCTGTGGTGCACCACAAGCTGACTCCTAAGTGGACAGGAATCCCCTGGCAGCCTCTGGAGCATGGGTTCCTGCCACCGAAGCCTGAGCGACAGACTTGATTTTGCTGAGTGTTCGGAAGGATTAAAGCCCCAACGTCTTCTCCATCAAAGCAGCCCTTGATACGGAGCTGTTTTCCAGGACAGGGTTGGAACGAAGTTCCTGAGGCTTTGTGCTCCTGCTGGTTGCCTGCACACCAGTGAAGGACAAAGCCGTGACTACACCGTGGTCTTGCAGGCTTGTCATCAGTCAGCCTGTTCCCCTCCAGAAGGATGCGCACAGCCTTCAGAGCGTGTCCCCTGGCACTGAGAATGCTGTCCCGGAAGTGGCGCATGCAGGTTAGCATGGTGCATGTGGTGCTATTAGCTTCTTTGACCATCATAACCATTACCGCCGTCATACCATCACCATCAAAATCATCATGATTTTTGTTATCACCATCACCATCACTATCGACAGCATCACCATCATCATGATCAATTATCTAGTCCAACCTCTTCATGGTCCAGGTTAGAGGGTTCAGGTGCCCTTATGAATATATTCTCCTGACTCAGCAGTATGCCCACACGCTGCTTCTCTGCAGTCAGTGCTACCTGTGGGTGGTCACCACAGATCCCATGTCTCCCAGCTTGATTGAAAATGGAGCGACTGAGTGTCTACAGGTGCACTATCTAGTCTGACAGCCCCGGCCATGTTCGGCAACATGGCTCGTCTTAACCCAGACATGCTGTGACAAACACTCACTGTATCTCAAAGATTCATTAGGAACAAAAAATGTAAAATGACTCATTAATAATTTTTGTACTGATCATATGTTGAAATAATATTTTTGATCTGTTGGGCTAAAGAGTATAATGTAACACCAAATATTGAAAGTAATGGCCAAAATTGCAATTACTTTTGCAACAACCTTGTAACATAAAAAATGATTTTATCTATTTTTCTTTAAAAACTTTAAAAAGCATACAGTTGCTAAAATTTTAAATTAAGTATGTGGCTCACATTTTATTTCAACAGAGCAGCCCTGTGGCTGGGGTGAGAGCTCAGGCTCAGGGACAGGCACTTGGAGCAGATTCTGGGTGGCATTAGGCAGTGAGGCTACGAGCTCTACCACCTGCTTCACCCCCTTGTTGAGAGCTCAAGTACGTGTCGATGTCAGACAACACATTTTTTTGATGTTGCTTTAATGCACTGTGCCTGCTGCACCTTCTTTGCATTGCCGTACTTAATCCAAACCACATTTCTGTGAGGTGTAGGCCACTCTAACCCTGTTTGGTGGATGAGGAAGTGGACTTGCTCACAGAGGTCCAGTGATGTGCCCAGGGGTCAGAATTCCAGAAGTGGCCAAGGCAGGGTTTGCACCCAGGGAGCTGGCTTTGTGCCGGGGCTCAGATTCCATGTCAGTGAGAGCAGGAGGAGGACGAGCTGCTCGACAACCAGCATGCCGTGGCCCCTTCATAGGCAGAGGAACAGCGGGGGCCCTGGACGCTAACACTGCTGGGCCAAGTCTCAGTCTGAGCCTCGCCGTGGGGCTTTGGGCGATGAAGGCTGTGGCCTCTTTCTCCTGCAGGAGGGACCATGAGGCAACCTTCTCCTTTTGTCCTGAGGGCAGGGGCACTGAATGAGAGGAGGGAGGGAAGCGGCCTCGGATCTGCCCAGCGATTATTCCTCACTGGGCTTGCTCTTTCATTTGGAGGAGGCTGTTTAAATCTCAGCCTGGCTTTGTCTACACGCACACATATGTTTATTGAGGCGCTGTTTACA
>PVKP010012108.1:46998-59467 GCA_004027715.1 Plecturocebus donacophilus
AAACCTGTACCTTCCGCACATGTACCCCAGAACTTAAACACACACACACACACACACGCACGCACACGCACGCACACACACACATATATATACACACACACATATTATATATATATATATATATATATACACACATAAGTCTCATCCTGGCTCTTGTGCCCAGCTGCTCTCTCCTGAGCCTGCTGATTCAGTGAGCTCCTCCATGCATCCATCTGTGTGTCAGTCCCCTCATGAAGGCTCGGGGTCTGGAATCTCGCTGGCCACTAGGGAAGTGGGATTAGAATGCAGTGCATGGGGGCAGGCCAGGGGTGCCTTGAAGGATTCAGGCACTACAGGAGCACAGAGCTGGGTCTTCAGTTAGCCTGGGAGCCAGCAGGCAGGGTGTGAGCTGACGGAGGAGAGGAAGTGAGTGGATGAGGAGGAGGAGAGGACGTTCCAGGGGAAAGGGAAGCTGGAGCCAGCTTCAGCCTCAGCCCCACGGCTGTGGCAGAATGTCAGCTCACTGCAGATGGGGCAGTTTGAGGAGACTCGGTGTTGCTGCTGTGGCAACCCCACTGTTCTTCTTGTCTGATGAGCGGCCCCTCCATTCAAAAAAATAAAGTACTTCTTGGTGTCTCTGCATGAAGTACTGGAAGATTCTGCATGTCTCTGGGAGATTCTGCATGAATCTGGGGCTACAGTGGTGAAGAAGCTGAAGGTCCTGGACCCTGAACACTTAACATTTCAATGGGAAGATGAAGAATAACCAGTACAAAAGCAGACAGGGCCACTGCAGTGGTGGCTTGAAAGGCAGAGAAGGATGCTTTCTGGAAATTGTAGTTAAGGTGCTGCTATGTAAATATAGGACTGTGGATCTGTCTATGTCCAAAGAGGAAAATAAATCATCCTGGAAGTTTCATCAAACAAAGGGAATTTAATCCAGGAACTGGCTGCAAAGGTATTGGAAGGGCTGGAGCTACAAACAGAGGAAGGTAAGATGCCCAAACATTCCAGCTGCTGGAAGCTGCTGCCACCTTAGGGCTGGAGGAGAAAAAAGGAGGTGGTGTTTCCCAGAGCCCCACCGTGACTGTGCCGGGGACGCGATGGCTGCTGGAACTGAGCAGCCAGTTAACGCTTGCGGGGGCAGCTGCTCTTGCTCCTGATGCTCAAACCCAGAGCGTCAGCTCTCCTTGCCTGTCTTCCTCTCGCCTCCCATCCTTGCCGCCCATTGGCAGGCTCTGGCACGAGGCAGCTGGCATGGAAGCTGAAGCTGTGGTCTTCTGGGCTGCAGCCTCATTGGTATATGACCAGGTAGAGAATGATGATGCCAGAGCTGAGAAGACATCCTGGCACAGAAGGCTTGGCGTGACTCCTTGGCTGCAGCAAAGGTTTGCGATCTGTCCCAAACTGCATTTGCAAATGAGTGCATACTTTTTACTGATGATACGAATTTGGGGCAGCTTTGGGGGGGGCTGATGAAGATGAGGAGGGGCAGAACTGGCAGTCCCACTGGCACTGCATTGAACCGTTGGGGATGCTGAGGAAAGGTTCTGATGACGTAAATTTGAGCTGGGCCCTGCGAGAACCTGTTGTGTGAGGGCTGGTGCAGAGCACTCTGGGCCTGTCCCTGGGTCACCAATGTGGTCAGCTGCCCAGGAACCCAACTCCCCTAGAACCAGGCTCTGCCATGCCAGTTTCCACCCATAGTTCTGACCTGGAGCTCCTTCTCTGAGGCTTCTGGGAGATTCTACAGTGGCCCCCACCCATCTAGATTCCCAGATGGTGCAACCTGGATCCGCTTCTTAGGGCTACTGTAACAGGGTCCTGTACGCTGGTCCCGTGCAACAACAGAGATCTTTTCTTTCACAGCTCTGGAGGCTGGAAGTTCAATATCAAGGTAGGAGCAGCCATGCTCCCTCTGAGCCTCCTTAGCTTCTGGTGGCGGCTGGCATTTCTTGACACTCTAGGCTTAGAGAGGAAACATTCCAGTCTCTGTCTTCAGGTGAGCTCTTGCCTATATATCAGCTTCTCGGTCTCTTCTCTTCTCGTCGCGATACCAGACATATTGAATTAAAGGCCCATTGTAAGACTTCATCTTAACTGATTAAATCTGCAATGACTGTGTCACCAGATAAGGTTACATTCTGAGGTTCTAGGAAGGATGCAAGTTTGGTGGAACACCCACCATCCAACCCAGTACACACCACATTGTCAGATTCCAGTCACCTGTAGAGGCACCTCATCAGTTTATACCTAGCTTCCAAATCCACCTGCCTTCACAAGTTAAAACCCACAGGAACTGGACCCCTGCTTATCTTTCTGGTGGAGGAGAGGAGAGCCACAGTGAATGGGGTCTAGGGAAAACTGATTAGAACCCTCCCAGCAAGCACACCAGATGAAGGAAGGGCCCCACTAGATTGGAATTGTTCTTTGATTTTTTAACATTTCTGTTACTTTCAACACACACATGAAATCACCTATCAATTTGCCATGCCAATAAGTGAAAGTTTCCTCATTTTTCTGTATTCCAATCTGTGCCCCAAGCATAGAGTGCTTTGGTAGATACCTAAACACAGCACAGATACCATTTGTTTTAGGCTTTCACTTTGCTTTCTCTCTGGGGTATTTTCTGCGTTGCTACAGTCTTCATAATGATCACTTTGAAAGCCGCATAATGTTGCATTAGGAAGATGCACCATGATTTACCTAAATGTCCGGCTGTATCGGAACAGTTGTGTTACTATTTAAATAGCATGATTATAAACATCCCTGGAATTTGGCCTTTGATTCTGATTTAATTCTTTGAAGGATTACATTTAAAATTAAATAACGAATTTTTGTTTTATTTAAATAAATGATCTCTGCAATCTCCTGACATTTTCCTAAGAACTTAAAACTGAAGATCAATTGTAATAAACAGGCCTTTGTCTGCCTGTCCAACTCTCCCTTTTCCTTTTACTATAACAGTAAAGTCACTGTGCTTGGGGGTCAGCCTTTCTCTGCCACCTGTGGTGGCTGGAGGTGATCTCACTCCAGTTCTGAGGCTAGTAAGGTACTGGCCAAAACCAATCAGAGTACCCAGTCTCCTCAGCCCCAACAAATGACTCAGGGATGGGCAAGTTGGCCCCATCTGTGCCATGCGGGGCAGTCCCAGGGGTTCTGTAGAACCATTGGCAGGAAGAGCCTCTTTCTGGAAGTTTGAGGGTGGAAGCCTGGACTTGTTGGCAGTCTTTTTTGTCACCATGAGGTGGGGCCTGCCTGGGAACAAAATAAACTGAAGGGAAGTAGGGCAGAGAGATGAAGAGAGAAATTAAAAGAGAGAAGAGAGGAGAAGAGGAGCTGGAATTAGGAGAGAAAAAATGGAGAGAAGGCGACAGAGAAAAGGGAGACACTCGTCCCTGAATTGTGGAGAGTCCAGGCATGTGAGCCGTCACCCACTCCTTCTTGTTTGAGCCAGTTTGAGTTGGCATTCATTAATTTATAACCAAACAGGGCTATTGGGATACTGTATCAGCGCTTGTTTATTTATGAAGCTTAGGATGGAGGAAAATGGGGGTGATGCATTTGTGCGCCTCAGTGAAGTGTAATAGTAGGTGGTGTGTCTGGTGCATTCTGGAGTCCGCTGCAGACAGGAAGTCCAGGGACCAGGGGCAAGTTCCAGCTCTGCTACGAGTGGGCTGTGTGAGCTTGAGAAGGAACAGTTCTTCCCCCGAGCCTCTTCCCGGATCTGCAAAATGAGGGGTTAGATTAGATTTCATGAGGGGCCCCAGCAATTGTAGGAGAGGGAAAGTGACAACCTCACAGCCTCCTGGTCTCCACCTCAGTGGCTGGGTTTTCATCTCTTTTCAAACATACAGTTCCAAGTAAGATTTCAGGTGAAAGGGAAAGAGCTCCAAGGAAAAACGAATGGCCCCACTTGAAGAGCAGATAGCTGATGAGGTGCAGAGCTCCTTGGTGTCTGTCGCTCCTTCCAGTTCTGATCCCTGTGACACTGGGATGAATTTGCTCTCCTCCTGGGCCTCAGTAAATACTGCAGTGACTGCCAGAGCTTGGTAGTGAATGTTTCTGTCTTCTTTTCAGTGGGAGGAAGTCGTTTTCTCCAAAGCCCGCGACCCCCAAGCTTTTGAGCAGGTGCATTAGGTTGGCTGGAGAGGGCAGACTGAGAACTCAGTGCTCTCTAGCATTGCAGTGGCTCTCTCGTGCAGTGTCTCAGTGGGCCAGCTTCTTGCCATATCCTAGACTGGATGCCTAAGAGCCCTCATTGGAGAGGCGCATGCCACTCAGGCCATTTCAAGCTATGTTGGTGCATGCTGCCTACCATTCTGGCTCTCTTTTGTTGAAACAGGGTCTCACTCCATTGTCCAGGCTGGAGTGCAGTGGTAGCATCATGGCTTGCTGCAGCCTTGACCTCCCAGGCTCAAGCTGGGACTCTTGAGAGGCTCACCTCAGCCTCTCAAGTAGCTGGGACTACAGGTATATACATGCCACTGCATCCTGCTAATTTTTGTATTTTTTCTAGAGACAGGGTCTCGTCATGTTGCCCAGGCTGGTCTTCAACTCTTGAGCTCAAGCGATTCTCCCGCCCTGGCCTCCCAAAGTGCTGGGATTACAGACAGGAGCCATCACATCTGGCCTTATTTTGTCATCTTTGACCAGGCCACCACTGTATCTATTTTATCTAGGGCATCTTGGCATTTGGAAGAATATTTGATGATCCTGGCAAGGAGGGATCTTGTTTTTAAAATATAACCCCTGCACATGAAGTCTAATCATGGGTCAGAAGCTTACCCAAGCAGGGGTGTGGTTCTACAGAATTTTCTGGTCCTTAGATAAAAGGAAATGTTTGAAGGTCATGTTGAAGACACAAAGAAATGCATTTCATGATCCTCAGGAATCATCACCAAATAACGTGTGGCGTGGTGTAGTGCCTGTGCCCTTGACTTGCAGCTGGTGGGTTTCCATGAGACGGAAAGGACTAGATAAACGTGGGGAGATAGCATGGGGAGAAATGCCAGATATAGGTGAAGGGGAGGAAGGCAACAAATTACACTGCCACGTGTGTACCTATGCAACAATATGGTATGTTCTTCACATGTAACCCAAAACCTAAAATGCAATAAAAAAAATAATAAAAAAAAAAAAAAAAAAAAAAACACTCAGCCAGAGCCCCTTACCCTTCTCAAAGTAGCTTTACATGCATTTCCTCCCTGACTTCTCCCAACCGTTCTGTGAATAAACAGCAGGTACCACGATCCCTATTTTCCCTGTTTTACAGAGGAGGAAACAAGGAAGCAGAGAGGCCTCAAGGCTTCCCCGTGGCCAGCCAGGAATGCAACCGCACGGCCCGGCTTCCAGTTCAGGTCTCTCAGCTCCTGGCCTTTGCTCTCTCTGAGTCTGGACTGAGCAGCTTTAGTGAATCGTGAAGCAGAAGGTTTTACCCACAGGTCCTCTGGCTCAACTTTGGGGATTAAGGAATTTGCTGCTTGTTTTACTGGTGAAAAGCAGATTAGCTAATTAAACATGACAGAAGCTTTGGTAGCAAAGAAAATAATCCTGTGTCCATTGTTCTTCCACTAAATGATGAGAAAGTGCTGAACCATCTGTCCAAGATAGTAACCTCAAGTGAAAATTGGTTGTGCTTTGCTTATTGTTTCAAAAACACAAAACCTAGTGGCCACTGGGTACAGGTATAGAAGGAATGCATAATGAGAGACAGGGATGACTTAGTTGTCTTTAGGTGTTAATTTTCTTAGTCCTTTGGAAAAGCAGAACTCTGAGTCTGTTCCTCATGAATACCAGAATGATATTAAATTCAACATCTAAAGACTTTCAATAAGAAAAAAGCCAGAAGGATTCAACCATCAGGGAATAGCCGACCAAAGGCATTAGAAAATTGGAAACCAGAAATGAGAAACCAGGAGCCATGAGATGCACTGAATTACCCAGGAGAATGGGGCTAGGCTTCGCTTTGATGGCGGCATATTCTTCCTGTTTTTAAGAGAACAAAACTGAGCAATTGTCTCCCCACCACAATCACAGCAGCCGGTAATGAATGAGCAACATTGGGCCCAACCGGAACACCTGTGTCTACCTACACAGCCCAAAGGTGGGAGGAAAGAGACTTCGAAGATGTCACTTTCAGCTGCACGTATGGATGGCCCGTGTTCACCCAGGCAATGGCGTGAGCCACCCAGGACAGCATAATCTCTGTAGGTCAGCAGAATAATTAGCTTCCTCCACTGCCTTGTTTAATTGAGTCCCCTAAAAGCTACCTTGAAGTCCTAATCCTCAAGACCTGTGAATGTGATCTTATTTGGAAATAGGGGTCTTTGCAAATGTGACCAGGTTAAGGCGAGGTCATCATGGGGGTGAGCCCTAATCCAGTATGACTAGGGTTCTTATCAGAAGGGACAGAAACACTTGGGGGCAGCACAGCTGTATGGTGATAGGGCAGATTAAAGTGAAGCATCTACAGATGCAGGAAGCGTGAGGCTACCAGAAGCTGTAAGCAGCAACAAAGCATCCTCTTCCAGATAGAGGCTTTAGGGTGGGCACGGCCCTGACAACACCTTGATTTTGGACTTCTAATCTTCAGAAGCAGGAGAGAATACATTTCAGCTGCTGATGCCACCCGGCGTGTGGTACTTTTTATGGCAGCCACAGAAAACGTATATAATGCCCATTACTTCCACAGATCGACTGAGCTGCAGCCTTTAGCTTCATGCACGAAGGCGCTAACCTCCGTAACATGCCCAGTGAGGCGGGGACTGGTTAGGCTTCAGATAAGGGGTGGAGGGAGACCCCAGAGCTAGAAGCCCACCTGTAGGAAGACCCCATCTAGCCTCCCTTTCCAGAAGTGCCCAGTAATATCCATGAGGCTGTGTGAGGGTCCAAGTGTGCCTAGAGCGTTAGCTCCCTACAAACCCTCCTTCCCGCCTCATTCACAGCTTTGCTTTTCTGAGAGGCCTTTTCTAACCACCGACACAGAAGGGCAGGCTCACCGCCCTGTACTCCCATCCTGCATTCTGCTTTGTGTTTTTTCACAGTGCTGTCTTCTGCTTTACTTTCTTGCGTGTTTTGTCTGTTGTTTTTCTCCCCACTGGTACCTGCTCTGTGAGTCCATTGTCTTCACTGATGTATCCCGGTACCCACAGTAGGCACTTGATGAAAATTTACTTGTGGAATGAATGAATAAGTGAATGAATCGTGTCCAGATGCATTCCTAATGTGCTTCTGAAACAGCACTCATCTCTTCTAAGACAAGGAGTCTTCCCTTGCACAGATCAAATCTCAAAGTCATGAGGTTTTCTGATGGATTCCCCTGGCCCCTGCAGACGACGTGGAGGTGGTTATAGCGGAGCAGCCTCCACCTTTTAGGGTAATTGGAGGAGGAAGACTGAAATATGGCTTGAGTGTGAAGTCTGCTTGTCCTGACTTTGACCATTAGTCTGACTGTTCATGCAGTTACTCATACATTCACTCAGTCACTAAGTGCAAGGCCCGGGAGCAGGTCCAGATTTCTCTCCAATGGGTGCGTGGTCAGGTGATTCATGCTTGACCCAACCCCAGAAGGAAGTGGGGCCACTTCTGGGGCATGTGACCTGTTCAGTCACCCAGAGCTTCATGTGCAGAAAGGCTGAAGTTCAGTTAGCTGCTACCATCTTGCAATGATTTATAATTTTATCTTTGAGCTTGTGTTTTTAGCGTGAAGTCTGGCTGGACAATGGAGCAACATTGCACTTCAGGAGGAAAGGAGATGCTTGCAATATTCATGAAGGCCACTGTTTTTTTCCCCACCCCCTTTGCATGCAGTGTGTGCGATGGGCACAAGGTCACACAGCCACAGCATGTCCGCACCATATGCAGGCATGAACTATGACTCGCAAACCGTGTACATTTGGTGTATCTGCCTGTGAGTTTAATGCTCTTTGCATTTAAAACTGGCATTGCACGCTATAAAGGGGAATGGTAAAATTCATACTAATAATTTCAGATTTAATTATTCTTCACTTAAAGAGAAGATAGAAAACACCATGGCAAAAATTAAGAGAGAGACTGCAGAAAAAAGGCAAAAGTTTTCTGTCTCAATCTCTTTAATGGCACTTGTTTGCTGCTTTTGAACAAGAGGCCCCATGTCTTCATTTTGTCTTGGGCTCTGCAAAAGACACAGCCCACCCTGGTAGGACACTGCTGGTGCCATTAAAGAGAAACAAGACCCATGGAAGTTCAGAAGGGAGCGACTGCGTCTGGGTGGAGAGGTCAAGCAATGTTTCATGGAGGAAATGGCTGTGAGTTGTCCTGGTTCAGGCCATGGAGAGCACTAGGAAAGCCACTGTGTCCTCTGTATTTATAAGAAGGCTCATGCCTTACAATGGAATGAGGCTGATGGCCTCAACAGTGAGCAAGGGGCCAGCTGGACCCCAGCATGTGCATCCTCAGCTCTGGGTGACACTGCAGAGCAGGTATGAGCCTTGGTCACTTTCAGAGAGGTGAAGCTGGCTGTTGTCTGAGTGCCCAGTTGTGGAGAGCAGCCTCGGTGGAACTAAATCCACGGCCGTCCTACCTCAGAGATAGGCTTTGTACCCTCCAAGACCATCCTCTGTGGACATCCTGCTGTGGCTGGGGAGGACAGTGGAGACAGGCCATTCATCTGACCAGTATTTCCAAAAGGACAGGTGGAGGAACAGGAGTGATTGCTTCATGGAGAATTCTCTTCTGGCTTTGGGGTGAGTTCCAAGTGGGGCCATAAAAAAATCTCACAACCTTTGCTGGTGTGTTGGAACGAATGCAGCTGTTGAGTCATACCTGGGCACATACCAGCTGATGGTTACCCAGGCTTCCATGGGCTTGACTGCAACAACCTTGACCTCTGGTCCAGGGAAACCTGGAGACACAGAGGGACGGTAGACGTTTCCTTGGGTTGCAGGGCTGCCCCACCTGCCCTCCGACCACGGCAGAAAGATCAGCAGAGAGAGGCCAAGAGCCCTGTGGGGCATGCCACAGATGTAGGAGGCCTGCAGGCACCAAGGGCTTTGGAGCTGAAGGAGCCACACGAGGGGCAGAGCCCCAGCCCCTGAGTGACCACTGTGGTAGTCACTCAAACAGTCAGGAGCAGTGGGGAGGAGACCCAGCACGTCCAGCCAGACCCCTGCCCCAGCTAGACAGTCTGCTTCCCTTCCGTGAGCTCACCTAGCTCCTTCCCGTCACTGCTTAAAGGCTCCCTGTATCCTAGGACCCCAGCACTGTCCCCTCACTCTGCCATGCCCGCCATACCTAACTCCAGCTGCCGTGGGTGAACGGGTCCACCTAGTCCTGGAACATCCTGCCATGACAGAGCAGGGTGCCCTCTCAGCAGGGGTTCAGGCACAGCTTGAGGGCATGAGGTGGCAGCAGGTGCCCCCTCCATGGATGGACTGTGGGAGATGTTGGGTGCCTACTCATTGGCAGAATAAGTCACCAGGTGCATCATCAACAGTGCACATTTAAGTTGTCTTTTTCTTCTCCTTAAAGGTCCCATCTTCCTTACTTCCTCTCCTTGGGGTCTGGTCCCAGATAATCCACTGGCACCCAAGCCCTTGTTCAAGGCTCTGCTCTGGGGGTAAACCCAAGTGGTAAAACACCTGTCAGTCCAAAGGTGCTCCCTGACCCTGGTCTCTTGAGATCTTAAAGGCGACCCTACTACCTTATTTTAACACACTCCTCAGGCCACCGGGTGGCATGCACTGGGTTTTCTGCAGTGGACTTGCAGCTCCCTGGGAGCAGGAGGAGAGCAGGCAGTTTAGGATCTGCACAGGTGCACAGCTGAGGCTCCCTGGCACATGTGCTGATGACCGACCACTGGCACACATACCGACTGGGTTCCCTGGCACAAATACTGACTAGAGGGGCAGTTTGGCATCTGCACAGGTGCACAGGTGAGGCTCCAGGGCACACGGACTGAATAGTGCAGCCCAGGTACTGACTCGGCATAAGAACTTGATGGACGTTTCTCTTCGTCCAAAACTTATTCATCATTAGTTTATTCATGTCGTGGTGAAGCGATATTACCTGGGGCTCCATGTAGGCATACCTCCCAGGGAGAAGGAGGCAAGCTTTGGATGTGGATCTCATGGTTTCTGAGAGGTAGACACCCAGCCGCATGTGACGTCTTCTCTAGGTAGTATCCTCACCAAGGGTCCTGAACTTGTCCCTAAGCAATAGGTCTCAGGATGTCCCTAAGCTGCCAGAGAGAGAATGACCATAGCATGACCAAGTATCTTCCTATGAGGCCACCGGGGTTTAACTCATAAAAATATACCATTTGCATTTGTATAACAGAGTTTGTTTTCTAAATAGGTTTCTCACAACAACCTTATAAAACAGTTAGGCTACTTTAGCCCTACCTTCTTGCTGCTGTTTGGCATCAGTAAAATCCAGTGCAATGGATTGCATGTTTGTGTTCCTCCAAACTCATACATTGAAATCCTAGCCCCCAGTGCAATGTTACTAGGAGATGGCCATCAGGAGGTGATGAGGTCATGAGGACAGACCCATCATGAATGAGATTAGTGCCTTTGTAAAAGGGGGACCCCAGAGTGCTCCCTTCCCCCTTCCACCATGTGAGGATACAGTGAGAAGACGGCTACCTGCAGCCTAGAAGGGGGCCCTCCCCAGAACCCACCCATGTTTTCAACTTGAACTTGGACTTCCCAGCCTCCAAAACTGTGAGAGTGCGTGTTTGTTGTTTAAGCCACCCAGTCTCCAGTAATTTGTTACAACAGCCTGAGCTGACACAGACCCTGACGCTCAGATGAAGTGAGTGACCTGGATGACCTGGATCACATGGCTGTTTCACGCAGAGCCCAGTCCAGAGGCCCAGTGACTTGAGTCTGAGCCTAGGGCACATCTGAGCAATGGCTGCTGCCTCTGTGCACACCATGGATCCAATCCAAAGGGTCCTAGGTTTTCCTGAGACAGACAGCCCATAAAAAGCAGAATAGTTATCAACATGCACGAATAGAGAACAAACCGAAGTAGGGCGTATTGGAAAAAACATTCACAGGAAAAAACAAGATTAGTCATTAGCAGGAGAGAGAACAGAGCACATTAATAGAGAACAGAATGTATGCTCCCTGACAGCCCGAAGCACCCGTCTCTGCTGTAATATTTCTTGTTTTGGTACGATTGGCAAAGTTATTCCTTTTTCCTCCCTCCCTTGCTTTCCTGTCTCTGCTTCTGTGGTTTATATTTGTGCACGTGGAGAGTCATTTCTCTTTTACTGACCATTTGGCTTTCAGGAGCATTTCTGCTGTTTTTCCATGTCCATTTCTTTTCTTCTTTGTTTAAGAAGGACCTGATGTCCAACTCCAGAAGTCAAACATTATGAAGATCTAGTGAAGGTTTTTAAAGAAGAAAAATGGCAAAAATAAAAAGCCTTCCTCTCATTGTTCTCCAACTTGAGACTGTAATTCAGGTCCTGAGACAGTAACATCAGCCCAGGCTGGCATAGAAGGGTTAGCATCTAGGAGTGCTGGAGAGTCTGAAAATTTCCTCAGAACATTCTGGGCTCAGGGTAATGCCAAGGGAAGTCTCCTAAAGGTGGTGGGGGGGCCTTTAGTGAGGATCTTTCCTGGGTCAGCTATTCAGAGGTCTGGGGATGACACAATTAATTCTTCCTGGGCCTTGTTTCCTTGCTGGGTCCTTCCAACACCCTAGATACTTACCAGCTACTTGTCCATCTCAAATAAAATCTCATTTTTTTTTTTTTTTACTGAGATCCTCATACAACAGAAAATGCAGTGGTTCTCCTTTCCCTAAGAGCTTATGAGATGTAAATGAACCCTCTCATGCAACACCAAGCTCAGAAGTGAAGATCATCTCATACCAACCATATCAAAATATGATTAAACAATATTTTCTCAAGCATCTTCCTCTCATTTAATATCTTCCAGCAGATAGCTCTCTTAGATCTTAGTAGGAGATGTGCCAAAGCATCAGAATTGCAGTCAACTATCCTTGACCCCATGCATCCGATTGAAGAGAAACTAAGCGGCTCCTTAAGCCCCCGGGGGAGTGAGTATCTCATTGCCTGATACAGCTCTAATAATCGCACCACCTTAACCCAATAGAAGAGGGTAAACACATTATTTTGCATGAAATTATGTTTCTTAATGAATTAATAATAGGGTTACAATTCTCAATTCAACAAGCAGAGAAATACAGAGAATAAAATAAGGGCAAGCAACTGCATTATAATTAGTTGGTCTTTGCAGCACTGTGTTTAGGAATGCATTATCTCTGATTCCAGAGAAGGATGGGTAAATCACGGCAGGGTTAGCCCTCAGCTGCTGGGGAGTTCACATGTGGGAGAGGAGAGGAGAGGAGGCTGCAATGAACAACTCTAGAATAACACAATGGCTCATTTCTGTGCCAACTGACCCCTTCCATGCCAAGATTCTGATCCTTGAGGATTTTTCAACATTGCTGTTTTGTATATTAGTGACACCCCTTG
>PVKP010012109.1:0-25124 GCA_004027715.1 Plecturocebus donacophilus
ACACAGACAGTAATCTAGAACCTGTCATCCCACAGAGCACAGAGCCACATTCTAGAGTTTAGAGTGGGGGACCTCTCCCCAATTCCGTAAGCCCCTGAGGAGAGAGGGAGGCCTTCTTCTCCATGCTCCTTTTGCGGGGACTCCCTGGCACCAAGACCACAGGGGACAGGACGGTCTCTGAGGAGGATGGGACCGTGGGCTGCTTGGAGAGCCGTCCCTGCACCAGAGAAGTTGTAGCCCCCTCCTAGGCAGCCCCTCCGTGCCCCTCAGCACAGCCTCAACCAACACGCTCCCCACCTTTGATCACCACTCCAAGTAGGAGAAATTGGCCCAGGGCGTCCTTACAGCCGAGCAGTGTGGTGAGTTGAGGGCCACCACGGACAGCCACGCTGGGTTAGGTTAAGCTGGTGAGGCGTCCACACTGCTATGCAGAAAGCTCCCGCCGTCCCTAACTCCTGGATCCCAGCTGGAGACCCCCACTGAGAACCCTGTAGCAGGTTCAGCAGGTCTGCTCTTCAGTGCCAGCAGGAGCAGGGACGGGGACATCAGGGCCGGCATGGCACAGGGCCGGGCCCCCCAGCACCTGGTAACCCTCTCATTTATAGACAGAGCTGGCCATGACGGAGGAGGTATGGATGGGCACCTGGAGGCCCCATCGCCCCCGGGGACCCATCATGGCCCTCTACAGCAGCCCTGGACCCAAGTACCTGATTCCACCAACAACAGGTAAGAGCCTGAGAGCCTGTGGGGAGGGTCAGGAAACAGGAGGGCGGAGGTCCAGGGAGGGCCTGGGGCTCAATCCCTGACTCCCAGTGGGGAGAAGGGCAGGTCAGGCTCCAGGCTGCTCAGGGCCCAGTGCATCTGCAGGCTTCACGAAGCACACGCCCACCAAGCTACGCGCACCAGCCTACAGCTTCCATGGGGCCCCCATGCTCCTGGCAGAGAACTGCTCCCCAGGGCCCCGCTACAATGTAAACCCCAAGATACTGAGGACTGGCAAGGACCTTGGCCCTGCACACTTCATCCTGGGGCGCCACCCCACCAAGACCATGGTGACCCCCGGTCCAGGTCAGTGACCCCTCGGGCTCCTGCCCTCTCTGCTGGGTCCCCCAACCTCATGTCCGCAAGGAGTGAGAGCTCAGCCATCCCGCCCCTCCTGTGCCATCTTTCTCTCTCGAGGGGCCGCCATCACACCTGGGCACAGAAGACTCTGACCCTAGAGCCCAGCTCCAAGCTGGACCTTTCAGTGGCAAGCCCACGTCAGACGCCCTCTCCCTGCTCAAAATGGCCTTTGTCTCCCCAGCCCCGAGGTCAGCATTTCCATCCTGGACACCCCCTGACCAGACTTGGTCGCCAACTGTGTTCGAGCCCAGAGGCCCCATGCCTAGAATGTTGGGGAGCCCTCCTTGAGCCCCCAAACAGGGCCGCATGCCCACTTGCTTGTTGTCCCAGCAACTCCCTTGGCTCCTTGTCCAGGTGACTACTGTCCAGAGAAGTCCACCAAGTTCGTGTTCGGCTCAGCGCCCAGCCACTCCATCTCTGCTCGGACAAAGACATTCCGACTAGACAGCACCCCAGGTCCGCAGCAGCCCCAACGTCCTCAGCCAAACGGATCTGGGGATCCTGGGTGGGTGGGTGAGACAGGGCAGGCTGACGGCTGATCTCCAGGGTGGGGGGAGCCCCAGGGAAGGGGCAGTGGGCCCTGCTCCGGCCTGAGGAACACGCCCACCCTGCAGGCCCCGCTGCGTACATGCTGCCCATGGTGATGGGGCCCCGCACCGTCGGAAAGGTCTCCCAGCCCTCCTTTTCCATCAAGGGCCGCAGCAAGCTGGGCGATTTCAGCGACGACCTACACAAGGCAAGGGTCCCCCCAGCTGAGAACAGAGAACTGCCCCCAACCTCCCCCGCAACCCAGGACCCACCAGCTCGGCCCCGGCTTGCCGAGCCCCTCAGCCCCCTACCCTCTGGGTGCCTGCCACGTGCTGGGGTGACACTGCGGTGGTGAGGAGGTCCAGGCCCCAGCACAGGATGGTGCTGTCTGGAGGGTGACAGGCAGTCTTAGCTAGGATAGCGTGGACAGAAGAAGAGGAGGACAAAATAAATGATGACCTATTTTGGGGAGGAGGGTCCTGGTTTCAGAAACAGCCAGTGCAAAGGCCTCGGGTGGGCATGTGCCCGAGAGCTTGAGGGGCCTGAGATGGGGAAGCAGTGTCACGGCCCCCAACAGCCCTCGTCCATGTCGATTTCAGCAGCCCCAGGCCCCCAGGCCCAATGGGACAGCGACCCGCTGGAAGCCCGCCTCTCACATGCTCAGGGATGTTCCCAGGACTGGTACACTCTGGGGATGCCGTAGCCAGCGTGAGGCTGAATCGAGGAAGTAACCCCCACCTGAGAAGGTGCCCCACAAGCAGGGTGGCAGAACACAGAGGGGGACCCTGATGCACAGGCACCGACTTTAGCCGGCTCTGTGGACTCAGGCCCGAGACCTTCTGTCCGAGTTTGCTCTCTGCTCTCTAGGGCCGCGCGCCCTGGGTAGGCCGAGCTTGTCCGAACCTCCTTTGCCTCTCAGACCCCAGGTCCCGCAGCCTACCGCCAGACTGACATGCAGGTGACCAAGTTCAAGGCTCCACAGTACACCATGGCTGCCCGTGTAGAGCCTCCAGGGGACAAGACCCTCAAGCCAGGACCAGGCGCCCACAGCCCTGAGAAGGTCCAGGAAGAGCACAGCCCAGAGGGGTCAGGGTGGGGTGGGGGCCCTGGCCCAAAGGGATGTGCAGGAAAGAGCAGGGGGGGAGGGGGGTTGGGACACAGAGGGGGGGAAATCAGGGTCAGGCTGTGAAGGACACCGCCAAGAGGGGGTGGAGGGTTGGGGTGGGGACCCTGTGCCTACCTACCTGCACTAGCCCCACAGCTAACCCTTCAGCGACATGGAAGCTGAGGCCTGCCCTTTTCCTTAGACACTGACAGCTACCACTGCTGAGTGCTGTGTGTTCAAATCTGGGACTATAGCTTCCGGCCACCTTGGCCCCAGCTCAGGGACAGCGGCCCAGCCCCAGCCAGGGTAGAGAACTGCATGTGGGGGTGCTGGCTCCTCTCATAGCCCCTGCTCTCCCAGGTGACCCTGACCAAGCCCTGCGCCCCCATTGTCACCTTCGGCATCAAACACTCTGATTACATGACTCCCCTGGTGGTTGACGCGGAATAGCCCCCGCCCTGCTGCGCCCCGTCACGCCCCACGTCTGCACAGGATTCACTGGGCCACGGAGCTCGAGGCTGTCTTCATCCACTGGGCTGGGCCGGCCTGGCCCTGCAGGGCAGAGCACGCTTGTTTGGACGATTGTAACCAGTTATTTTTTTTCTATGCTATTTTACCATTTGCTGATCTTGTTTTCTGCTGTGCTCAAAGTATTAATAAATCAGATTGCACTAATAAGGGTTTGTCTTGGTGGAAGAATCAAGCTTTTCCACAAAGGAGCCCACATGGGGTCCCACCTGGCCTCCAGGGCTCAGGGTCAGCTTGGTGAGACGTGAGGGCCCAGGGCCTGTGCAGGGAGAGATGGGAGGGCCTGAGTGCCTCAGACGCCCTGCTCCACACCTGTCCCTCCCAATGCTGTCTGCCGTGAACCCCAAAGACAGCCACACCTGTGTCCCTCCCCTTGAATTTGGACTGCAGCCTGTGACTGTACTGAATGATGAGATATGGCAGAACTGATGCCACCTGGCTTCTGAGGCCAGGCATACAGTGTACCGAGGACATAGCTCTGCCTGCATACCAGTGCCCACCGCACCCCCCACGCTTGACCACTGTGTCCGCGATTGCTCCAGCACCCGCCATCATGTGAGGAAGCTTAAGCGTGGTGAGACTGAACTCATCACCCAGGCGGGCAGCCCAGCCAGGCCCTCCACTCACCAGCGCTGACCTCTGGACGTGAGCGAGCCTTCAGGTGTAGACAGCCCCAGGACCACATCTTACAGGGAGGCCTCCACACTGTGGAGCACACAGCCAACCCTGAAGCAGTGCCACCTCAAATTCAATGAGACATGGTGAATCACCGCAGTTTTAGGGTCGCCTGTCACACATCAACGGGTAACACAGGAGTGGGAGGACACGGACAGGGAAGGTGGGGTAGCAGCTGGGCCTGGAGAGGGTGATTTCCAGAGGCTGCCCAGGAGTCCAAGGCCAGGCCTCCAGAAGTGGAGTCTGGACCTCAACTCGGCCTTCTGGGGAGGTCACTTTTGGATGGGCGGCCTTGACAGACACACCTGTGGCACCATCGCCTGCACCTGTATAAAGCACCATACAGCTGCTGACTCTCACTTAGCTGTGATCATGCCAGGCTGCATATTCAAAGCACTTCATGTTTACTCAACTTTTTTGTGTGTTTTTGTTTGGGAGGGAGTCTCACCATCACCCAGGCTGGAGTGCGGTGGCACCATCTCAGCTCACTGCAACGTCCACCTCCCGCGTTCAAGCAATTCTCCTGCCTCAGCCTCCTGAGTAACTGGAATTACAGCCACGCACCACCATGCCAGCTACTTTCTGTATTTTTAGTACAGACGGGGTTTCACCGTTTTGGTCAGGCTGGTCTCGAACTCCTGACCTTGTGATCCGCCCACCTCAGCCTCCCAAAGTGTTGGATTACAGGCGTGAGCCACCGCACCCGGCATACTCACTTATTCGCTATGTGACGATGCCCTCACGATCCCCATCTGCATTTCAGATTGGGCAGGGAAGGGTAACACAGCAGGAAGTGGGTGAATCTGTGGCCGCCCTGTCCAAAGTCAACCCTGATGGGAAGGGAGAGGGTTTATGGCAACAGTGCCCATGGCCAGCCTGTGGGCCAGGGTGAGCTCCACACAAAACTCCCTCAAAGCCCAAGGAAATGAGGACCACAGAGACCATACGATTAGCTCTTCCTGAAATCATATTTACGACCAATTTTTATTGTTTACGTGTTTTGACCTGAAATTACAGGATAGAACCTAGCACTTTGTCCTCACTTGGCAGAGTGGGTAACCCTGGCCCTCACAATGGGCCCCCAAGATCCCTTTTGGTTTTACTGGTGTCAGGGATCATAGTCAGCAAACCCCACTCTTTTACAGGGTCAGGTGCACGGGGCTGAGGGTTAGGGGCGGGCCTCTCGGGAAACTCTGGTCTGGCACAGCAGCACACCTCCCTTTGCGGAATCTTTCTTAATACAGCAAGAGTGAGATGCAGAAAAGCAAACCAGAAAGGAAGTCCAGCCCAGACCCCAAAGTACCTGGGAGGGCTGCAAACAGCTGTGGAGGTGGAGAGACAGGGAGGGAACACAGTGACAGTCTCAGAGACAACAAAGCACCTCCCTAACAAAGGTCACCCCGAGTTGCAGCCTAACTTCCTAGTTTGCGCCAGCAACATAAGCGGGCGCCACCATGGAAAGACCACCAGGGGTCTGGTTCGGTTCTCACAGCTCAGTCACATTCCCCAGAAATGGAGGTCAGCCCTAAACGGCCCAGGAAAATATGGGGGATGAAGAGTTGGGAGACAATGCAGGCAGCTGCTACCATGCCTGGTGACCAGGGGACAAGCCCCTGATGAGCAGAGGACTAAGGCAAGCCATGGCAGGCAAGGACACTGGTGACTGAGGAATGACAGGGGTCTGCAAAGGGACATCTGAAGAGGGGCAGCATGCTGGGGGCAACACCAGCCCAGCTAGGTTTCAGGGCAACAGCAAAGCCCCAGAGAATGGAGGCAGACGATCAGACCTCGCCGGGTGAGAACTCGCCGGGTGAGAAGTGGGCTTGCACTGCACAAGCAAGTAAGAAGGTGGACTCCACTCCTCTGGGAGGCTGACAGTCTCAGCCAGGTACAATGGAACAGCCAAGCCACAAGGAAGGGGGCTATGGTGAGCATGCATGGACAAACGGGGCTTGCTGTGTGTAAGGGAGAAGAAAGGGAGGGGGAGAGGGAGCAAAGTGGGGCTGCAGGCGCCAGGCTGTGGCTTGTCTGTGGTCAGCCTGGAGCTCCGAGGCAGTTTGGGATGGACAGGACACATGGTGTGGCCACAGGTCGGGGGACAGTGAGCCCACAGTCCTCAGGGAGTGACTGGAGGCACAAGATTGGAACAGGACAAAGAAGGGCACAGAAGCACAGGGCTCGCACTTTAGAGGTGTTTATATGCCAAGACAAGGGGGCTAGGACCTCATCTTGAGGTGGGAAGAAGTCGTTTCCCTGCCAGTCCAGTGTTTTGAACATGAGCCCGGCCCAGGGAGAGGTGGGTAGGGTGGGCATCCTGCAGAGGCTGGAGACAAGGAGGATGGCACAGAGCACCATCACAGTCAAGGGAGCCTGGCAGGGCTTGGCAGAGGGGCAAAAGTTACCAGCAAGCTAGGCGGCAAGTGGAGTCCTCACAGGAACCTTCCTGTGTAGACCCACAGACGCTCCCCCACCCTGCATGGTTTGCCTGACTCTGAAACGACAAACAGGCCCACTTCTAGATCTGTTCTCCTGAAAACACATCTTCGGTGCCGGGTTGATCCTGAATCCCGAGAATGTAAGTTTCTGCTCCTAGACACAGTCACATGACCCGGAAGGATCCAGACCCAGTGGCTAGGCCAAGGCTGCAGTTCACTCCTTCATCCACAACCCAGTTCTCCCCAGGGGTCTCACTTCATCCGCAGGACTGGAGAGCAGGCAGAGAGAACTCACAGCAGAGTGGCCCACACAGTCTGCCCGTGCTTAGCAACCGTGGCCAGAAGTAACTGTCATCTCCAGGTTGAAAGGCCTCATTCGGAGGAGACGGCACTCACTCAGGGTTCACAGTCCCTTCCTGTGTCAGCTCCAGGCACCTTGGATCACAGACACGGCCTCACTCAGACAAGGACACAGCCGTGGAGCCTTAAGATGTCAGAGTCCCAAGAGCTGGGAGAAAGGCTGCAGGCTTCAAGTGGCCACATCCAGGATTCAACAGCTGCTGTGCTCGGACCTGGCTCCTCTAGACATGCTGTGGCCAACTCTGCTGGTGTCTCTAGCACCTGGGGGAGGGGGGAGGGGTTGGCCCTTGGTTTCCCCAAAAGAAAGAGTCCGTTCCACACGTGGGATCAGCCAACATGAGCTCATCAGGTCACAGGCTGCCACAGCCTTCTGCGCCACAGGAAGAAGATTCCTGACCCACGACTGTAATTTCAAAGGAGTATTTTGTAGGTAAGTTCTCTGGAGCCCAAGACACCAGGCAGGAAGACCTCGGCTGCCCTTGGCACCCACAGACCCCAGCTCCCGCTGGTTCACGTCCTTGCCCTCGACAAGAAGTAGGAGAGGATGAAGAAGGCCACAATGAGACCCACAGCCATGCCACACAGAAGCTTCCGGTTGTCTCGCCCAGACCTCGCCATTGTGGAGAAACGCTTCACGCTCCCTGTAAGCAGGCCGGTCACGCTTGTGAAATCCGAGTCCTAAGGGAGGAATCCCAGCAAGATCACACAGAGGTGGTGATTTGACCGCCCACCCGCACAGTGCTGAAGGAGGCAGCGTAGGCCCTTACCATGCCGTCCAGGTACCGGTTCTGATCCTCTGCATCCCTATCGATGTCCAGGGCAAGCTGTTCAGCACAGAGAGGGCAGGGTTGGGCCAGAGCAGACACATCATGCAGCACTCACCCTCCCCAGACCAGACAAGCCCGGCCAACAACTCTGCCAGGCAGAGTGCTGCAGCAGCAGTCAGAGAGGTCCAGGTGGGGCCTCAGGCAGGTGAGCACAGACACAAATCGGACGAGGAGGATGGAAAACTGCCTGAAACTCCTCTGCGCCGTCCGCCTTTCCTCTGATCCCCACTCCCCAAGGGCACCCGCTAGAAGTAAGAGAACAGGAGACCACCACTGACCGATTTGAGCCTGGTGACTTTGGAGGCCAGGCTGTCGGTCATTCGCTTGTTCTCCCGGTCTAGAATCTCTTCCACGGCACCAGGACTCTGAGCTGAGAAGAGAGAGAGGCTGAGGGGTTGCATCCACTGGTGAGCACAGCTCCTGACCCCTCTCGCTCCAACCACGTCGGGGTGAGTTGGAAATCCAGGGGGACTGGGCCCTGTGTCTGCTGGGCAGGTGGCAGACACAGGGCCCTAACCCAGGTTCCAGCAGGTGGATCCTGCACACGTGAGGCAGGCTGCATAAAGGACGATGCGTGTAAGCGCCTGTCATGTGAACACATGCCCTGTGGACACATCCAGGTGGGGATGTGCAAGCACTCACAACGGGCTCGGTCCAACCAGTAGTTTCCGATACTGAGTAGCAGAAACTGGACCCAGCCCTGGGATGCTGGTAAGATGTGACACTTGCATCCACGGAGGTCGCCATCTGTGTCAGAGTGTAGGAAAGGCTTGGGAAAAGTACCCAGCAAGAGCAGCAGAAAGGCTCCTGCAGGGACGACTTTAGAGCTGGCTCCTGAAGAGGTGGCAAGGAACCAGGACAGAACATGGAGAAGGCTCCTTACTGCACAGAAAATGGCTGAGCCCAGCTCCCAATTCCCCAAGATGGGAGCTGAGGTCGCCCAAGAGAGGGATCCTTGGTCTGCAACCCACAGAGGCCTTCCTGCAACACCCAGAGCACAGCGCTTGCAGAGGCCGGGCCTGTGACAGGCTGGGCCAGGTGACAAGGAATTTCTGCCACATCAGGTGGGTGAGAACCACCTCCTGCCCCGCTTCAATGTGAGGAACGGGTGCCCGCGTCCTTCCAACCACCCATGTTCATCAATGCCTTTAATCATCACAGCAGCTCAGAGAGGCACACGTCAATATCCCACTTTGAGGACAAGATCCCGGACTCCGGGAGGGGCACAGGGACCATCGAGGCCCAACCTGCTTGGACACCAACAGTGCACGGCCTCCAGTCCTAGGGCCTGGCCCCGGGGCCTGCCGAATGCCGAGGCTCCCGCACCCCGGACCCATGCTGAACCATCTCACACGGAGTGGCGGAGAGCGGGGGACCCCGCAGCTGCGCGACCCTCGCTGGAGCGGCCAGGCCGTCCCGCCCGCCTTCCGTCCCAGCAGCAGGGCCGGCCGAAACCGCTCTCCCCTCGGACCCGGAAGGCGAATCTGCCCCCGGGACAGGGTCCTCTCCGCCGGGGACACTTTAGAGGGGCCAGAGGCAGGCGCAGGCGGCTCTGCAGGTAACGGCGTCAGCTCCGGCCCCGCCCCGCCCCCAGCGACTCCGCTCGCTCGCGCTCACCCCGAGTCCAGTCCGCCATCGTGCCTCTCGCCTCGGCTCCTCAACTCCGACACCGACGCGGCCCTCGCCGCCTCGGACGTGGCGCAGTCAGGGGCAGTACTTCCGGCCCCGCCTCCGCGCGAGCCACGCCCCGGGTGTCCCGCCCCTTCCGCCTTGAACTCGCTGACTTCCGGCTGAGGGCCGCGAGTGGGGACCCGCAGGTGGCGGGAGCGCGGGCACGGATGTGGCTTTTATTTTCCCGCTGGCCCCGGCCGCCGTGCAGTGCCGCGATCTCGGCCCACCGCCTCCTCCGCCGGCCGGGCTCAGGCAGCCCTCCCGCCGCGGCCTCCGCAGGTGCTGGGTTACCGCCGTGCGCCCATAGTCGCAGGGCGGGGCGGGGCCGTTGGCTCAGTGCCGGGACTCCGCTGTGGGTTGCGTCCTGACGGCGGGGAGGGATTCACGGGCGGGTCAGGCGGAGGGAGCAGGCCCCGAGCAGGAGCCCCGTTCCCGGCACTTCCTGTCGTCCGGGGGTCAGCAAAAGCAGCCCGTGTTGCAGCCCAGCCCCGTGACCGCCTCGTGTCCTTTGGTGTTTCCTGGTGTGCCTTCCCCTCTGGAACAAAAGCCGCGAAAGCCTGGACCGAGGCGTCCCGTTCGCCTGCGTTCCCCCGCGAGGCCTGACGAGCGCGGTAGCGCAGGACGGAAAAGCCCGCACTTCGGCCCCGCCCTCCGCACCCCATCCGTTCTGCGGGGCTCGAGGGGCGGCAGTGCGTGTGCGGCGGGCGGGGCGGGGCTGAGACCCTTCCCCGTCGGCAATTCCCGCCCGAAAGCGCGGGTCACAAGGAGAGGGGTCGGCTCGCCTGAGAACCTCGGCCTCGCCGCCGCCGCCGCCCCAGGCCGCGCCCCGTCCCGGCCTCTCCTGTGCGCTGGCGCGGGGCTCCCTGGGCCGGGGCGGGGCCGACGCGGGTCCCGGGGGCGCCATGGAGCCCCGGGCGGTCGCCGCAGCCGTGGAGACTGGGAAGGAGGATGTGGTGATGGAAGCTCTGCGGTCGTACAACCGGGAGGTGAGCGGCCGCCCGAGGCCGGGGGCGGCGGGAGCGCGGGGCTGGGGCGCGGCGGGGTCGGGGGCCACCCGTGGGTGGCAGGTGTGTGGCGATGGGGGCGCGTGTCGCCCTGCCGTCCGTTCTCAGCCGTGGCCGCCGCCCCTCCGCGGACCTGAATTCACTGCTTCTCCCCGCAGCACTCCCAGAGCTTCACGTTTGATGACGCCCAGCAGGCGGACCGGAAGGTGGGTGCTGGCCCGAGGGGTACCGGGGCAGGGACGGGTGGCCCAGGAAGAGGGCCGGGTGGAGCCGCTCTTCTCCCTGCCCGCAGAGACTGGCGCAGCTGCTGGCGTCCGTCCTGGAACAGGGCTTGCCACCCTCCCACCGCGCCACCTGGCTGCAGAGTGTCCGCATCCTGTCCCGCGACCGCAGCTGCTTGGACCCGTTCACCAGCCGCCAGAGCATGCAGGCACTGGCCGGCCACGCCGGCCTCTCCGTCTCCGAGGGCTCCGCCCCTGAGTCCGCAGACATGGATGTCGTCCTGGAGTCCCTCAAGTGCCTGTGCAACCTCGTGCTCAGCAGCCCTGTGGCGCAGACGCTGGCCGCGGAGGCCCGCCTGGTGGTGACGCTCACGGAGCGCGTGGGGCTGTACCGAGTGCGGACCTTCCTCCACGACGTGCAGTTCTTTGACTTGCGGCTCCTCTTCCTGCTAACGGCGCTCCGCACCGACGTGCGCCAGCAGCTGTTTCAGGAACTGAAAGGAGTGCGTCTGCTGACGGACACGCTGGAGCTGACGCTGGGGGTGACTCCTGAAGGGAACGCACCCAAGCTCCTTCCTTCCCGAGAGACGGAGCGGGCCATGGAGATCCTCAAAGTGCTCTTCAACATCACCCTCGACTCCATCAAGGGGGAGGTGGGCGAGGTGAGCTCGGACGGCAACCCATGGATGGGTCTCAGCTCAGCTCCCGCGTTTCCTGGACCTGCTTGCTTCCCACTGGGTACCGTCGGGTTTCTGAGTGTCAGACGTGGGAAGGATAGGATCGCTCAGCCTGTTGGGACAAGGCCAAGGAGTTCCAGTTCTGGGTTGGGACCTCAGGGAAAGTTTTGAGGGAAGTAGAGGCCCCTTCTGGCTCTTGCTGCCTGGCAGGAGTGCTGTGTGGTGTCAGGGGACTATAAGAGATCCTTCACCGTGAAACCGTGAGTGGGGCTGAGCCAATGTGTGACTTCATCCCAAGGGAATGTGTTCGTACTCACGGAGGGCTTTTAGGAAAACAGAGGTGGTCATCTTTTGCCCCCAGCACTAGCCAGAGTCACTTAGGAGACCCCAG
Organism: Plecturocebus donacophilus; assembly: GCA_004027715.1. NCBI lineage: Eukaryota > Metazoa > Chordata > Mammalia > Primates > Pitheciidae > Plecturocebus > Plecturocebus donacophilus. Next base: position 11,545 of record PVKP010012109.1, read on the forward strand.
GGGGCCAGGCGTGGAGTATGGGAGCTGCACAGTCAGTGCCACACAGTGCTGGAGTGCAACAGAGCGTGGAGCCTCAGCAGGCAGCAGTGGGGTGAGTGGGGCTCCTCACAGGAACCCTTCTTTCTTTGGTCAGGAAGATGCTGCCCTTTACCAGCACCTGGGGACCCTTCTCCGGCACTGTGTGATGAGTGCTACTGCTGGAGACCGCACAGAGGAGTTCCATGGGTGAGGACGTGGCTTTTTCTGTGGCCACATTGTCTGGCTGCTGGTCCTCAACCCTAGCTGTGGACCAGAACCACCTGAGAGCCCAGGCCCCACCCTGGGGGTTCTGACTTTGTCTGGGTGGATGGGACTGGACATCAATGTGTTTCCAGAGAATACTGAGTGCTTCTAATAGGTGGCCAGGACAAGAGCCATGAATCTGGGGACAGGAATGTGCCAGCTGGACCTTGGGTAGTGGCAACAGACAGCATGGTATTTACTGGGGCACTTTGGTCCCTTGTCCCCCTTCTTGGGCCACCTGCCCCTAGGCCGATCTGGGTTTCCAGAGATGGTGGCACTTTGGCCCAGACAGGGTGGGGCAGTTAGGGTGTCTGAGTGCCCCCACCTCCCCAGGGGACCCCGCTGCACAGCTGAGTGGCACTGCCTCTACGATCAGGCTCTGCCCTTGGCTTTGGTCTCTAGTGCTGCTCCTTTGGGCCCTCAGACACCAGCTCGTGTAATGTGTGGTTCAGCGGGGGCCCAAAGATTGCACCTGTGCTGAGGGATTAGCCCTTTTGAGACCCCCGTCTCCTTCTGTCCCCAGCCATGCAGTGAACCTCTTGGGAAACTTGCCCCTCAAGTGTCTGGATGTTCTCCTCACCCTGGAGCCACACGGAGACTCCATGGACTTCATGGGAGTGAATATGGATGTGATTCGTGCCCTCCTCATCTTCCTAGAGAAGCGTTTGCACCAGGTAGGCTGGGGATGGCTGTGCAGGCTCCCCCAGTGGCTGTGGCCCTGGCTGTCCTGCACAGCTGCGGTCAGTGCTTCCACACGGCTAAGTGGAGATCATCTTGGTGGTGTGATATGGGCAGTCCTTTCGGCTGTTCTGAGGTCCAGCCTGGCAAGAAGCCAGACCCTTCCTCCATGAGAAGCTTGTGGACACTCTTCACACACTTGAAGGTTTCACTTCTGTTAAATCTTTGTGGATCTTTGAGTGATCCTGAGAAGCCCCCCCCAGTCCCTGCTTTTAACTCTTAGACACAGGCAGCCCTTGATTACAAGCATGGCTGTCCCTTAGCACCCTGAAGAGACCCACAGGAACCTCTGATCAAAGGTTCCCTCTGATTCCTGTGACTGCACTGTGGGGCATCTGGACAGCTGGGCTCTCACCATTCTCCAGGAGCTTGCAGAAAGCAGGCTGGAGTGCAGTGAACTGAGATTCAGTAGACGTCTTGGGAATCTGTCTGCCTAAGCAGAGGACACGCATGGTGTATGTGAGCTGGTCAGGATCGGGACCTGGCGTTGGACATCAGCTGGGGTCCAGGCACACTATGCTAGGAGGGACAGGAACTCCCTGCTCTTTGTCCATGAAGTACACCGAGCAGGGATTCAGTTCTTGTTTCTTTTTGCCACCATCACGAGGTCAATGTGTGCGCCAGTGGTGTGCTAAAGATTTAGTTGCTTTGTGTTTTCTTCCCATCCTTGGCTTATAATTGAAGCAATTAGACTTCAAGCAGTTATTTGAGCCAAGTCACAAAACTTAGAAGTACTTCTGAGTTAGGCTGTGTCCCCGCCCCTTTCAAAACTGACACAGATACCTCCACCCACTCTTGGCCCTCCACTGACTAACTGCAGAGGGGCCTCTTCCCAAACCCCTGCCGCCAGGACAGCTGGTGTGTCTTGTGGGGGGCAGGCGGTTGTGGGGGTGTAACCCTGCGCCAGTCTCAAATTAGGGCCCGATGACAGAGGCTTCTCTCCAGACACACAGGCTGAAAGAGAGCGTAGCTCCTGTGCTAAGCGTGCTGACTGAGTGTGCCCGGACGCACCGCCCAGCCAGGAAGTTCCTGAAGGCCCAGGTATGAGGCTCCGAAGCTGGTGCTCCTAGGGGATGTGGGTTGGGCCCTGATCACAGACCCTTGGGCTGCTCCACGCCCGCGCTGAGGGACGGCCACCTCCCCAGGTGCTGCCCCCTCTGCGGGATGTGAGGACGCGGCCCGAGGTTGGGGAGATGCTTCGGAACAAGCTTGTCCGCCTCATGACGCACCTGGACACAGACGTGAAGAGGGTGGCTGCTGAGTTCTTGTTTGTCCTGTGCTCTGAGAGTGGTGCGTTTCGGAGGCCCGGGTCCCAGCTCCCCCCACGCCACCTCAGCCAGGCGTGCACTGACCTCTGCCTTTCTCCTCAGTGCCCCGATTCATCAAGTACACGGGCTATGGGAATGCTGCTGGCCTTCTGGCTGCCAGGGGTCTCATGGCGGGGGGCCGGCCTGAGGGCCAGTACTCAGAGGATGAGGACACAGACACAGATGAGTACAAGGAAGCGAAGGCCAGGTGTGTGCCCCCAGCACTCCCTCGGGGCTCCACTCACAGCCCCAGTCCCTGCTGCCGTACCCACGTGGACCCCTGTAGGGTGGGTGGGACAAGATGACACATGAGCAAGACCTTCCAGCATCAGGCTCCTGTTCCTAAGTGCTATCGGGGACACCAGAAGGGGGCAGGTGGCGGGAGCTGGTTAACTGCTGCTCCTGGAGGGAGGCCTCTTCCTGCAGTTGCTTTGCCCTGCCCCACTCACCCCAGTGGGGAAATGTCTTGCCTCCTGTCTGGAGAATCACCAATGCATTCCCTGCATGCTACCCCATGGGAAACAGCATAAACCCGGTGACCGGGAGGGTGGAGGAGAAGCCGCCTAACCCTATGGAGGGCATGACGGAGGAACAGAAGGAGCACGAGGCCATGAAGCTGGTGACCATGTTTGACAGGCTCTCCAGGTGTGTGGCATGAGGAGGAGGGGGGCTGACCCACAGCCAGTCTGTGATCCCCAGGAGCTAGGGTCAGAGGAGAGCTTAGGGTCCCGGCAAGGCTGCATTACTTGACGTTTGAAATCAGCATACTGAGGTCAGTATTGTGCCCATTTTACAGATGATAACTGAGACCCAGAGAACTTAAGAGACCGTCTAATGTCCCTGGACTTACTGGAGATGGTCCAGTGTCCAAATTCAGAGACTGTTTAAGGACAATTTAGATGTCTCAATTAAGAAACCGCTTAAAGCCATGAGGTAGCAGTTAGGATTTGGGCCCAGTTAACAGAAGGTCCAACCAGGCTTCCCCAGTAAATGGGAGCAGCCTACTTGGTGGAGAGGAAGGCAGCAGCCAGGGGTGAGCAGGACCCCTGCCTGGCCAACTGGGCCCTTCCCCAGTCCCACTGCACCTTTCTCCCACAGGAACAGGGTCATCCAGCCAATGGGGATGAGTCCCCGGGGTCACCTCACGTCCCTGCAGGATGCCATGTGTGAGACTATGGAGGAGCAGCTCTCCTCGGACCCTGACTCAGACCCTGACTGAGGATGGCAGCTCTTCTGCTCCCCCATCAGAACTGGTGCTGCTTCCAGAGACGACCTCGGGGCTGCGACCTGGGAGAAGCCACATCCCCCTGGGCCCACACCCTCTCCATCTTGGAAACCCTTTCTCTTTCCTCCCAGGTTCTGTTCATGATTTGCCCGTGGTCCAGTTTCTTCTCTCTGGACTGCAGTGGTCTTGTGCAAGAACGCAGGGCTCAGCCTTGAATGCTGCAGGCAAAGTACTTTGTTTTGTCTGCGCCAAGAGGAATGTGTGCAGAGGCTGCTGCCTGAGGGCACGGCCTACCTGTGCACACGGAAGAGCATGCATATGGGAGGGCGGGGGGTTGGGTGTGGGTGCGCACAGAGCAAGCACATCCGAGACTGGCATGTGGGCCAGAGCCGGTGTGTTGAGGCAGGAGCTGCACTTCACAGGGAGAAAGAACCCGTCAGAACTTTACGTACGAGTATGTCAGAACGCACACTCCACGGTATGCTCTGTGGTTTCTGTCCTGTCTTCACGGCGCAGGGCTGGAGGCCTCTCAGATGTTCTCCTTGGTCCTTGTTGAGCCGCCCACTGTAGTATCCACAGTGCCCAAGTTCCCGCTGGTTCTGGCAATTAAATCTCAATCCTTCCCACTGGCTTTGACTACGCTTACAAGAAGGATAATGCCCCTCGTGTGACCACAGTTTGAGATTTATACCATGTACCACACATAGACACAGAAACATCATCCTGAAATAAAGAGGAGTTTTGAGCAAAAATGTATGTGTGAATATATGTGTAAAATAAAGGGGCCAGGCACAGTGGCTCACGCCTGTAATCCCAGCACTTTGGGAGGGCGAGCCAGGCGGATCACTTGAAGCCAGGAGTTCAAGACCAGCCTGGCCAACATAGCAGAACCCGTCTCTTAAAAATACTAGGCATTACCCCAAAACCTAGAATGCGGGGGAAAAAAAAAAGTAAGCGTGATGGCTAAGCCCATGTGCTAAGCATGCTGGCCCACGCCTGTGATCACAGCTCCCCAGGAGGCTGAGGCACAAGAATTGCTTAAACCCGGGAGGTGGGAGTTGCAGTCAGCTGAGATCACAACACTGCACTCCAGCCTGAGCGACAGACTCAAAAAACAAAAAATCAGGTAAAGGAATATTAACTAGAGTTAGAAACTAGTTCCATTCTTTTTAGAATTCAACACTTTTCCTAGGTCTCCACTTCTGTCTTTCGTTCTTACCGGGGAGCCCAGTCACAGAACCCCCTTTCTGGGAGTCACTGTCATTAATCTGTTCCTGTCAGCTCAGCCCAGGGAGGCCGTGTGGAGGAATCGCAAGTGCTTTTGTCTGGGGACACGCAGGTGACCTGATGCTAGGGAGGAGGACGTGCTTGCATGTGGGTGAGAGCCCGGGGGGAGCCCCTGGGGCCGAAGGGCTGAGCCGTCAGAGCTGGGCCTTGGTGCAGCCCCGGGAGCAGCAGCCCACGCAGAACTGGGAGCTCCGTGGACTCTACCTCCTATGTCGCAATCCAGCAGGTGGCCAGGACTCAGCCTGGGTTTTCAGTGAGTAAGGTCTCCCCTGTCTCAGAGATTGGCTCTAGCAATGTCGCTGGAGGAAGCCCTAGGGAAGGGGAGGCAGTGTGGGGAGGAGGAGACCAGATAGAAAGTGCTAGAATATTCTGGAACAGATGTTTCTGGAGGAGAGGCTGAGTAAGTCAACAGAACATGACCACCTTCGAGGGAGAAGCTGGGCCGTCTCCAATAAATCCAGAGACAAGTGCCTTCCATCCTCAGACTGTTCCAACAGGGGGGATGCCGTGTACCCCAGGGGTCCCTTTCCAACTCATGTCAACACCTGCAGTCCCTCTGAGGAGACCAAAATGTATTTCAGGCTGAAAATAAGGACACGTTTTCTCTAATTAAAAACAGCCCTACTAAAGGAGACCAGCATGCTACACATGTAGCACCAGGGCCTCAGGACGACACTTCAGGACACGAAGAGGGCTGGGGGCCGCTCGGCCCAAGTCTGGGTCTTCTGACCAACAGACGCTGAGCTTGCCCTTCAGACGGGGACCCGGCACGGAGAAAGCAGACCCCGTCTGGGATTCTAGTGTTTCAGTTCAAGAGGGCCCCTGTGAGAAGAAAGAGCTTCAGCAGAGTGAAGGGGTGAACACAGCAAACAGGCAGGCAGACGGAGCCCCTGAATGTCAGCACAGCCCGACCAGTCGGCATAGCTCACGGCCCGACGGAGCCCCTGAACGTCAGCACAGCCCGACCAGTCAGCAGCTCACGGCCTGGGAACACAGTCCAGTGGCCGCCTCAGGTGCCCACGCAGCTCAAATTCTGGTTTGACCAAACGTGTAAACCCACCCAAGCTGTCTTCAGGCATGCGGTCTCGTCAGAATTGGGATGTGGATGGCTCCGATGTCACCTTTTCTGGTGTGGGACAGCCGTCATCCTATTTGTCTGGTCCATCCAGCTGGAACACAGAAGACAGCCGTATCAGTTGTCTGTTCACCTATCCAGGCAGCCAGCAGATCTAGCTGCAGACATGCAAAGTATTTCACAAAACAAGCGGCTTTCTGCAAATGCTGCTGCTGTGCTGGGCTAAGAGGGTCCCAACAGGCCTGGGCAGGACAGGGTGGCTAAATGGAGACCCTGCTTCTAAGGGACTAAGTACCCAAATCAAGATTTACTGATGCTCATGCGCTTAAAAACATTCACTATGTGGAAAAGTAACCCCTAGGATAGTAAATAAAAAAAACAAAAAACACTAAAATCATAATGCATTTTACAAACATTTCTGTGAAATTATAACAGTTCAAATCCTGTTGGGCCACTTCCAAAAATCCACAGGAGCTACCTGGGTAACAATCTGCTTTTTTATGAAAATAGGAAGTTGGGTCGGGTGTGGTGGCTCACTGTAATCCCAGCACTTTGGGAGTCTGAGGCGAGTGGATCACCTGAGGTCAGGAGTTTGAGACCAGCCTGAGTAACAGCGTGAAACCCCGTCTCTACTGAAAATACCAAAATTAGCCGGGCATGCTGGCGGCCGCCTGTAGTCCCAGCTACTAGGGAGGCTGAGGCAGAAGCGCTTCAATCCAGGAGGCAGAGGTCGCAGTGAGCCGAGACTGTGCCAGTGCACTCCAGCCTGGGCAAGAGCGAAACTCTGTCTCAAAAAAAAAAAAAAATAGGAAGTCAGAGCAGGATAAGGCTCCCTCAAAAAAGCCTTCTAAGCTGATCCAAGATCTCTGCTGCCTCGTGAGCTGGCCAGGAGGCACTCGCCTCTCAACGTTTAAGCCTCATTGTTAGCTGGGTCCCCCGCTTCCATAATGAAGTGACCATGATTGGTAAAAGCTCTGCCTGCGATGGCAGGTTGGGGGTCTGACCGGTGGAGGTGAGGAGACTGCGGACCCCATGGCCCTGAGCCATGAGGCAAGCACAGCTGTGGACGAGGAAAAGGGATCAGGGTTTCCTGACGTCTGCCTCAGAAGACAAGAGGAGCATCAGCTGTGACACCTTCTGGTTGATACGGTTTGGCTATGGCCCCACGCAAATCTCACCCTGAATTGTAATAATCCCCACGAGCCAAGGGCGGGGCCCAGTGGAAGTAACTGATTCGTGGGGGCAGGTTTTCCTGTGCTGTTCCTGCGGTAGTCAGTCTCACAAGACCTGACGGTTTGATAAAGGGCAGTTCCCTGCACACATCCTCTTGCCTGTCGCCGTGTTAAGACGTGACTCTCCTCCTTTCCTTTCCACCAAGATTGTGAGGCCTCCCCAGCCACGTGGAACTATGAGTCCATTAAACCTCTTCCCTTGATAAATCACCCAGTCTCAGGTATGCCTTTAGTAGCAGCATGAGAACAGACTAATACACTGGTGAAATCCCCTCAGACAGCGTTACACCTGCCTGTAATGGTAACACAGGACTTTACATGCCCATGCTACCTCCCACTGAAAACCCTTGATATCGAGGCTACACAGGCTACATGATTCTCATGGGAAACCACATGTTCTGTAACCTCACTTGTTTACAGGCGGTTTGGAATCTCTTAGAAAGCATCAAGGCTCTCTGGCTTTCCTCAGTGGTTTATAATAGATCGATGGCTTTCATAGCAATTACTTCCTCAAAGCATCACTCGGGTGGCCTTCATCCCACACAGGTGCAGAGAACTTCAGCTTCTCAAAGTTCTTTAACCCGTATCTCAGAATCATTTACCAGGCCTCAGAGGGGCACTATTGGCTGCTCTATTTCAGGGAGTGAAGCTAATGCCTGTAGTGTGATAAGACTATAGACTCATCAGCCCTGAGTGCCTGGACCGTGTCCCTCCTGGCCCTGTAAGCATGTTTCTTCATCTCTAAATGAAGGTAATGAAAGTAAGGCCCAGTCAGGTCCAGGTAGTGCCTGGTGCGCGATTAACAGCATCGTCAGCTATTACTGTGTTCGCCAGCAGGGCTCCCCACCAGGGGGACGGTACCCTAGAGCAGGGAGGAGGGCAGCCCCTTGGATGGCCCTGCTCAGCAGTCTGTACCTTCCCAGTTTCCTGCTGGACAAGGTCCCGCATCTCTTCTGTCCAGCCCAGAAGCTCCACCAGCCTTTCCACGCTCTGAACCACGTCCCCCAGCTGGGCCACGTCCCTGCTGCGAGGATGCCAAGCCAAGGGCCCCACCAAGTCCCAGTTGATGAGCAGTCGGGGAACTGAGCTCCGCACGGCCTCGGTCAAGCTGGCAAAAGGCTCCACCTGAAAAACGGCCCAAACGTGAGGGGCACCGTGTCCACCCTACGAGCCCCTCAGGATGTTTCATGCCACAGCCACTGAGGCCTTGGAGGAGCAGCGGACGATACAGGGAAAACCCATCACCAGCCTGATTTCTTCAGCTGAGCTCCCGCCACCTGGCCTCAGTGACTCGCTTCCTCCCCTCAACCTCCCTCTCCTTCACTTCTCGGTGCTCCCGACACGTCCTGGCCTCGCCCTACCCCCATTCAAGGCTCATCAGGGCTCCATCCTTCCCACCTCCTCCTTGTGAGCACGTTCCGTTGTCCCTGTCCTCTCCACCACACTGTCTCCCAGCATGCCACGGAGGGCCAGCAGCACACTCGCCCGTCTCCTCTGGCTAGCCCTGCTCACTGTGACGGCCACCGCCAGCCTCCGGCACAAGGAGGAGCTGTGCCCCGAACATCTCTCCATGGTTTTCACCACCCAGCCTCTCGAGAGGCCTAACTCAGAGCCATCAGGCTTCTTCATACAGCTCTCAAAGCTTCTTTTAAGAGGAAAAATGTAAAACATAGATACATTAATAAATGGCATTAAAAATGGCTCGTTATCTGGGGGGGAAATGCTCCATACCTACCTCCCATTGTAAAAAATTCAAATGGATTAAAAATAGTTCTTGAAGAAAATTTAGGGTTTACAAGTAAGGAAGAACTTTTTAGGCATGAAAACTGAAGTCAGATAAGGCAAAGGAAAATGACAAATCTGACCATATGAATACTATTACAATGTATCTACATAAAACTACTATGCAGAAAATTTTAAAAACCTCTCATCATCATAAACTGCAAAAATATTTACCACAAATGATAGTTTATATTACTAACGGATAAATTCATTTATAAACATATAATTTATCTACTAATTTATAATGAAATTTATATTAAGGCCTGGGCACGGTGGCTCACGTCTAAAATCCCAGCACTTTGGGAGGCCAAGCTGGGCGGATCACCTAAGGTCAGGAGTTCAAGACCAGCCTGGCCAACATGGTGAAACTCCGTCTCTACTGAAAATACAAAAATTAGCCAGGAATGGTGGTGCACGCCTGTAATCCCAGCTACTCGGCTGAGGCAGGAGAATCACTTGAACCTGGGAGGTCGAGGCTGCAGTGAGCCGAGATCACGCCAATGCCCTCCAGCCTGGGCGACTAAGCAAGACTCTGTCTCAAAAAAAGAAAGAAAAAGAAAAGAAAGAGAAAGAAAGAAAGAAAGAAATTTATATTAACATTAAAACTGATTTACATTAAGTTATATGATTTAATTTATATTAAAATTAAAACTAATTTATATTGCTAATTTATAATGACTCAATGAAAAATGGGCAAGAGATACAAATACACAATCCTAAGAGAAGAAACACACCTGGGCAACAAACAAATGAAAAGATGACCTGCATCCTTTATTACAGAGAATGCAAAATCTCCCCCCACACACACACATTTCTTTTTTTTAACAGAATCTCGCTCTGTCGCCCAGGCTGGAGTGCAATGGTGTGATCTCAGATCACTGCAACCTCCGCCTCCCAGGTTCAAGCGATTCTCCTGCCTCAGCTTCCCAAGTAGCTGGGACTACAGGCGCCCACCACCACACCCGGCTAATCTTTGTATTTTTAGTAGAGACGGGTTTCACCATGTTGGTCAGGCTGGTCTCAAACTCCTGGCCTTGTGATCTGCCTGCCTCGGCCTCCCACAGGGCTGGGATAACAGGCATGAGCCACCACGCCCGGCCACATTTCTTTTTGACCAGTCTGATTGGTGTTATTCTGGTATTGGTAGGATGTGATGAAATGGCTACAGGAAAACACAGCTGGTGGCAGTGTAATTGTTACATCTTTCTGGAAGGCAAGCTCTCAGTATCTATCAGCATTTACCCTTCAGAAGTACTTGCGTGAGGAGATAAAGATGTATACACATGGATATTCACTACACCATCTCTTTTTTCAGCGATGGGATCTCATTCTGTTGCCCAGGCTGGAATGCAGGGGCATGATCACAGTTCACTATGACCTCAACTCCTGGGTTCAAGCAATCCGCCTGCCTCAGCCTCTCAAACAGCTGCAACAACACAGACCACGCCTGGCTAACTTTTTATTTTGTGTAGAGACGAGATCTGACCATCCTGCTCCAGGCGGTCTCAAACACCTAGCTTCAGGCAAGGCCCCGGCCTCGGCCTCCCAAAGTGCTGGGATCACAGGTGTGAGCCACGGTACCCGGCCCAGCATTATTTTTAATACAAAAATTGTATACTATTTATCGTCACTGTCCATCAGTAAGAAATTGCTTATGTAAATTTAGTTTAAAATCCACAAAACCTATGGTAAAGCTCTTGTGGCTGAATGTGTTTCAGAATCTTTGAGATTTTAGAAAACATCACATGGTTTGTATACCACGTCTTATGCCACAGCTACAGGGGGTCTGGACTAGTGCTCCATAATCAGACACATTAACATTTCGTCCAAAAAGCACGAGACAGAATCTGTGCATGACACCAGCTCTTTCGGTTCATGATGGCACCACGCTTACAGACATGGGCCTCCCAGCTGGGACCTCATATCCGTATAAGGAAAATTGTCGGCATTTATCAGCAGATCTCCATGACGCGAAAACAGCGAGTTGCTGAATAGAATGTACAGTGCTGTCCAACTTTTAGTTAAAAATCATCTGTACATGTGCATTCGTACCAAAAAAGGAACCTGAGAGGACACAGAATAAAATGCCAACAGTTGGTGGGATTAAAAAGTTGACTCTTTGCTTTGTATCTTTATATAATGTATGAATCTTTTAAAAGAAATATATGGTATACTTATAATCAGGAAAAAGGCTCTTTTCATTTCACTTCAACAATAAAGATGGCTGGTGGCCAGCACGGCAGCTTGGCTCAGCCCACACACTGCTGACCACCCCCCGACTGTTCCTCCTGTGTCTGTCCCTCCACCCTAGGCCTAGCATGGGCACCCTCCTGTCTGTCCACACCCTGAGCTCTCCTGTCTGCTCACACCGGCACCTCAGCTCTGTGGGAGGAAAGGCTCGTAAGTGCCAAAGCAGGAGACTGAAGCCTCAGCCAACTCCTGTTTAATAAACAGAATATAGAAAGAAGACTCTAGTTAGGAATAAGTATCATGAGTGATTGGATATCAGTCTTATCGAATATTAAGCCTTGATTAAAGCCTTCTTGTACTTTACGCATAATCAGACACTGTGGGATGTGGCCGCAAGGCAAGAGCATTAATGCGAAGCCAAGCCCTCCGTCACACCCGCATAAGGGCTGCTGGAGGGCATCAGAAATCCTCGAGGTAGCGCCAGTGATTGGGGAAGCACCTGCTACTCAGCAGGCCTTGGAAGGGAACATCCCTGTCCTTCGGCGAGTCGGAGAACACGCCACTCCCCCACGTGCTTGTGGGAGGACTTAGTCAGCCCAACCCGCAGCTACCAGGGGCTTGTCTCTAGGTGGCGCTGGGCTGTACTGGCCCCAGTCTGTCTGCTCTCACCCCTGCTTCTGCACAGGGCTCCTCTTTTGTAGACAGTAAGAAGTAGCATAATTTCTGAAGCTTTTGTTCTTACTTGAAAGGCATAACCTAAAGTGCTAATGCATCTCGCTGCCCCCGCCCCTGCTTCGGCCACTTGCAAGCGCTGGGCCCTTTGTTCCTTAGACTTGTGACCCTGCTCCCCGTTTTGTACCCAACAAAAGTCAGAGTGTCCAGGCACTCAGGGCCACTACCGACCTCCGTGTACTAGGTGGCAGTGGACCGCTGGGCCCAACTCTTTCTCTTGATCTCCGTGTCTTGTGTCTTTATTTGTACAGTCTCTCGTCTCCGCACCTGTAGAGAATACCCTCTAGACCCAGTAGGGCTGGACCCTATACAGCTCCTGCCTGGGGTCCTTCCTGGACTCTGGACTCATGTGTCCACCTGCCTGCTCAACACCTCCAGTCCGCAGCACATCCTTGAATCCGTGGAAACAAGGCTGAGTTCCTGAGCTCCCCCAGACCCACTTAGCAGGCTTCTCCATCTCAGGAAACGGGGGCTCAATCCCTCTTCCTGCTCCAGCCACAGCCCTGGAGTCCCTGGGAATCCATACCCTCCCATGTACTGTGCCAGCGTGTCCACCTGCACTCACACACACCCAGACTCCAGCACCCCTCAGCCTCTGCGGGCTTTACCTGGCCCCCAGCCAGTGCCAGCTAGTGATCACCCACAAGGGCCCTGCTGGGTCTGCTGCTCCCACACTTGCCCCCATGGTGGGCTCACAGCCCAGCACTCAGAGGAGCCCTCTCAACAGGAAGCTGGAGGAAGTGCTCCGACATCCAGGCTCTGGCTGGCACACAGGCTGAATCCACTCATCTTCTGGGGTGGCACCGGCCTCCATGAGATGACTCCTGTGCCCCACCTCCTTCTCTGCTCCAGCCCGTGCCCGTCACTGCTGACTCTGCCCCTCCCTCCTTGCTGCCTGTCCCCTGTGCAGTGTCCCTGGCCAGACCCCTCACCTGGGTAAACTCTTAGCTCCAAGTCCGCCTTCCTGACTTGACACTGCAGCTGGCTCCCGACCCTTCAAGCATGTCTATCCTGCTTATCATCTCCCACAGCATCAATCATCTCCTAACAAACTGTATAACCTCTTCTATTTCCATCTGACTGTGTGTGTTCAAAGCACTGGATCAGGCCCAGCACACAGCAGGCAGCACACAGTGAACGCCTCAGCAAATGCACGCTCCGGGCCTCTGCGGCCGGCCTGGGCCCTGCGGAGCGTGGGTCTTTCTGGCCCTTCTGCCCTTGGTGCCTATATCCAGTCACACACACTGACTTCATGGTCTCATTTCTTGCTCTAATCACAGCTTTTAGATATTTCCTGAGCTTCAGACTCTGATGGAGAACAGCGGCTTGAACACATCCAGAGTGTCTCCCAGGCACCTCAGACACACAGCAGAACCAAGCTGGGCATGCTCCCTCCCAAATCATGCTTCACCAGCAAATGCCCTGACCTTACAGACCAAGCCAGACACTCCTCCTCATGCCCCCAGAACATCACAGGCTGCAAGTGCAGTCTCCCTCCTTGCAGTCCCTCAGGTGCCCACAGCCCTACCTTCTTCAGGACCAGCCTCCCGGCACTGCCGGCTCCCACCCCCACTCCCCAAGGGTGCAGCTGCGTCCCTGGGCCGGTCCCTTTGGGTTTATCACTACTCCCAGCACAACATAAGTGTTCCTCACCTGACCTGCAAGGCCTGACCGCGAACTCACCCCCAGAGCCCCTTCCCTTCTCCCTTCCCTCACGCATGGTGCCGCAG
>PVKP010012109.1:25224-59474 GCA_004027715.1 Plecturocebus donacophilus
CCTGAGGTGAGTCCTATACCCCTCCTTCCCCATAGTCCCTCGAGGCCCCGGAGGTGAGTCCTGTACCCCACGTTCCCCACAGTCCCTCAAAGCCCCTGAGGTGAGTCCTGCACCCCCCGTTCCCCATATTCCCTCAAAGCCCCTGAGGTGAGTCCTATACCCCCCCTTCCCCACAGTCCCTCGAGGCCCGTGAGGTGACTCCTGCACCCCCCTTCCCTGCCCTCGGCCTCCTCCCTGCACAGGCCTGCTGACACACCTCCAGGGAGGTCCCAAGGATGAGCAGCAGATCTGCCATGGGGAAATCAACCACATGTAGCAAGAACCTCTGGGGCAGCGGCTCCCCAAAGAACACGACGTCGGGCTTCACAACGCCAGTGCAGACTGCGCAGCGGGGCACCCTGTCTGCCATCACGTCAGCCTGGGAAACACAGAAGAAGCAGGCCTGAGGAAGATGCTGCAACACGCTTTAAAGGCAACAACTTCTTATTAAAGTGTCAAACATACCCCCCAAAAAGGGGGAGACATGTATCATTAACCCCCACGTAACCAGCTTTAGGAATTACCAGTTTTCATAGCTAATTGTTTCGTAGCCCTCCAGAATCTGGGAGGAGGTGTTAGGGCATTTAAAAGCAAATCCTGGACATCATATGATTTCACCCATAAATACTTGAGCAGGCATCCAGCATACCTAACACCATGCTCTGAACACCTGGGATGGTGACCAGAGACATTCAGGTGCTAAGGAAACACCTGGCAGACTGCCTGGTCCTCAGACAGCAGCCTGCAGGCATTTGGCCTACACCGAACATTCAGTCACAAAAGTGAAACTGTCTCTCGGTCGAGCTTAAGAGATCATGGCTTGCCTCAGACCTGGGAGGCGTTCAGGTCACTTTCACTCACTGGCTGGCATTATGAGGAGCAGCAACATCTGCCAAAGACTGCCTCCGTGCTGGCCAAGGCGAAGTGGACACAACTTCACTTTGCATCAAGATTAAGATAAATTAATGCCTTGGGCCAGATGGAAACAGGAGGGAGTTACAGAGGAAGACACCTGACTTTCTGAGGGAAACCTTTACAGCTAACGGGCTTGTTTTAAGCAGGCTCAATCCAGCAAGAAGTAACAGAAACAAGAGACAAAAGAAAGAAACCCACAGAAGATTTCGGATATTCTTGGATACACAGTAAAACTGTATTACGTTTAAATTAAAAACTGTTATCTTGGAGGCTATGGGGTATAGTTAAAAAAAAAAAAGGAAACAAAAAAAGATGAAATTGAAATACCTATTAAAGATACAAAACTATTAAAAAATAATGTAGCAGACTTGGAAAATCACCAAATATAACTTCTATAAATAAAAAGTAGAGGAACCAAAATGAAAACTCAATGTCTGTTTCGAGTTGGTGTTTGGGAAAAAAGAAAGAAACATCCAATGGAAAGCGTTCGTTCTCTCTAATAGAACACGATGTTAGTAAGCTGGAAAACAGATCAGAAGAAATTACCCAGAGTGCAGCACCAGCAGGGAGGGACAGGAGAGTGGTCGGGAACTGCAGGAGAGAGAGGGCTAGTGCATGCTCAATCAGAGGTCCCTGAAGAGGGGGCTCAGACAGCGGGCCGGGGGCAACTCATATCCAAAGAGATCACGGCAGAGCATTATCCAGCAACCATGAAAGACGCCAACCCACAGAATGAGGCTCTCAAGCAAGTGAGGGCCACTGAGCCAGCCTGAGGGCACCACATGAGTCACAAGCACATCTGTGGCTGTTTTCGTCCCAAGAGGTTCTCAGGAGGTTTCGTGTTTATATACGTCCTTAAAAGGGGGAGGGTGGCTGTGAGGTGAAAGGTTACACACTTTTGAGACTTCAGTAAGGGCCCAGTGAGTGTACATTTTACATAAGATGAAAGGAAACACTGCAGTGAGCTGTTCAAAGAAAAAAAAAAAGAAACAAAGAGAACAACTAAGCGGACATCTCAGAGGAAGCAGGAACCATTAATCTCCTCTTTAAGCCAGGAATCCACATTCGCAGGGTGGTGTCTTTGGAAAGGGCTGCTCTCTGTTTAGCCCTAAGTGAAGAAAGTCTCACGGGGGTTGGGGAGGGAGGGTATGATGAGGTGCGTCTGATCTCTCCTCCTGCCATGGCCAGGAACTCAAGCCCCCAAGGTTTCTCTGGGTTCCCTTGACCGAGGGGAGGGGTCCGTCCGGTTGGTGGCGGGGCTTGGAATTTATTTTATTTTGTATTTGTTGGAGATGGAGTCTCACTCTGTCACCCAGGCTGGAACGCAGTGGGGTGATCTCAGCTCACTATCAACCTCTACCTCCTGAGTTCCAGCAATTCTGCCTCAGCCTCCCGAGTAGCTAGGACTACTGATAGGCACCACTACACATGGCTCATTTTGTATTTTTAGCAGAGGCAGAGTTTTACTGTGTTGGCCAGGCTGGTCTCAAACTCTTAATAGACTCAGGTGATCCACCTGCGTCACTCTCCCAAAGTACTGAGATTACAGGCACGAGCCACTGCATCTGGCCTAGAATTTTATTTTTCTCAAGGAAGGCCTACAAATTTTAAGCAGAATAAATAAAAGGAAATTCATACAGAAAAACAGCATGGAGAAACTGCAAAACTCCAAAGACAAAAGTCTTAAAAAACAGGCAGAAAGGCCAGGTGCAGTGGCTCACGCCTGTAATCCGAGCACTTTGGGAGGCCGAGGAGGGTGGATCACGAGGTCAAGAAACCAAGACCATCCCGGTCAACATGGTGAAACCCTGTCTCTACTAAAAATATAAAAATTAGCTGGGCATGGTGGTGCGCACCTGTAATCCCAGCTACTCGGGAGGCTGAGGCAGGAGAATCACTTGAACCCGGGAGGCGGAGGTTGCAGTGAGCAGAGATGGTGCCACTGTACCCCAGCTTGGGTGACACAGTGAGACTCTGTTTTGTCTCAAAAAAAAAAAAAAAGAAACAGGCAGAGAACAGATAGCAACAATTTCTGAAATTTACATGAAAAGGCAAAAGACTCAGAACAGCCAACACAGTCCTGAAGGAGAAGAACAAAGGTGAAGAATTAAAACCAACCTGTTGCCCAAATTCTCTCTTTTATTTTCTTCTTTATTTATTTATTTTGTTTTGAGATGAAGTCTCACTCTGTTGCCCAGGCTGGAGAACAGTGGTGCGATCTCAGTTCATAGCAACCTCCACCTCCCGGGTTCAAGTGATTCTCCTGCCTCAGCCTCCCGAGTAGCTGGGATTACAGGTGTGCCACCACACTCGGCTCATTTTTGTATTTTTACAAAAATACAAATATGGGGTTTTACCATTTTGGCCAGGCTGCTCTCAAACTCTCAACCTCAGGTGATCTGCCTGCCTAGGCCTCCCAAAGTGCTGGGATTACAGGTGTGAACCACCAAGCCCTAATCCAAATAATCTCTTTTAAATGCAAATCCCTTCACACAATTTTCCTGCCTAAAAACCCTTCAGTGTCTCCCATGATCTTCAGGATGCAGTTCAAACCCTAACACAGCAAGCAGGCCTTGCATACTCCAGGTCTCTGCTGCCAGAAACTGACTCTTACATCCAGGTGGCCTCATCTCTGAGGTGCTCCCCAGCCTGTTCTCTTCCTACAGCTGAGTCAGTACCTCTTCCAGCATTCAGGACACATTTGTAGTAAAACTCGTATGGCACCCAGTTGTAACTATTGGATAACGCCACCTTAATTTGTTTTCACATCCACAGACCCCAGCAAAGGGCCTGGCACTGAGCAGACTAAAAGTAAACTATTTGTTGAATAAACTGGTCATCAATGAATGAATGCGTTGACAAAAAGAATAGTATGCATATATGAAGTTTCTACTATGTGCTAGACTCACACTTCCTAATTTCAAAACTAAAAAAAAGCTAAACATGGAGTTACCCAGCAATACTCCTAGGTATGTTCTTTATACTCAAAAGCATAAAAAACAAGGGCTCTCGCACAAATACTTGTACATGCATTCACAGCAGAACTACTCACAAAAGCAGCAAGGTAGGAACAACCCAAACATCCATCAACATATGAAGAGATGAACAAATTGTGGTACATACATCAATGGAATATTATTTAGCCATAAAACAGGATAAAGTACTAATACAAGCTACAGTGTGAATGAGCCAGAAGTATTTTTGGGAAATAACCTTGAAACAAAAGGCCATTCGACTGCATTTACATGAAGTACCCAGAATAGACAAATGTATAGACAGAAAGCATATTTGTGGTTGCCAGGGGCTGGAGGGAGAAGAAATGAGGAGTGACCGCTTAATAGTACAAGGTTTTCTTTTGGGGTAATCAGCATGTCCTGGAACTTGATAAGAGGCAATAGGTACACACACTGTGAATGTACTAACTGCCAATGAACTGAACACTTAAAATGGTTAGTTTTATGTTACATCAAATTCACCTCAATAAGGCGGGTAGATCACCTGAGGTCCGGAGTTCGAGACCAGCCTGGCCAACATGTTGAAATCCCATCTCTACCGAAAATACAAAAAAATATTGGCTGGGCGTGGTGGCACATGCCTGCAGTCCAGCTACTTGGGACGCTGAGGCAGGAGAATTGCTTGAACCCAGGAGACAAAGGTTACAGTGAGCAGAGATCACATGCAGTCTGGGCGATAGAGCAAGACTCTGTCTCAAAAAAAAAAATTCATCTCAATAAAACATAAGTAAATTTTTAAAAAGTTATGTGCCATGTCCCTCTTTCAGAGTTTTATATTTAAGATTTCTCAACTCTATCCTATTCTATTTTAAGAAACCCATTCTACAGAAATACAGATATTCATGGCAGCATAAGCATGGGTATCATTGCTGTATTTTTAACAGTGAAAATTACATACATCAAAGAATATCCCACAGTACATGAATGGCTAAATGTAATACTCTATAAAAGTTAATAAAAAGGGTAAGCAAAACTGTAGGTACTGACACAAGAGTTCCACCAAACTGCTCAGTAAGCACTCAAGCTGTAGAATACTAAACTTAAAATGACCCCATTGCTGAATTTTTTTTTTTGAGACAGACTCTCACTCTGTCACCAGGCTGGAGCACAGCAGCGTGATCTCAGCTCACCTCAACCTCCACTTCCTGCATTTAAGCAATTCTCCTGCCTCAGCCTCCCGAGTAGTTGGGACTGCAAGCACATGCCACCACGCCTGGCTAATTTTCTTATTTTTGGTAGAGACGGGGTTTCACCATGTTGGCCAGGATGGTCTCCATCTCTTGACCTCATGATCTGCCCACCTCGGCCTCCCAAAGTGCTGGGATTACAGGCATGAGCCACCGCAACCAGCCTGAAAAATTTTTTTTTTAACTGTGTGTAGGTGTACGTATGTAGGTACATGCACATATGTTTAAATAAACATATCACTTTTTTTTTTAAAGGCCTGGAACGTTATACACCAAGCTATTAAAAGTGGGCAGCAGAGGCCAGGCGCAGTGGCTCATGCCTGTAATCCCAGCACTCTGGGAAGCCGAGGCAGGCGGACCACCTGAAGCTGGGAGTTCAAGACCAGCCTGACCAACGTGGCGAAACATCGTCTCTACTAAAAATACATAAAAACAACAACAACAAAAACTAGTAGGGTGTGGTAACACACGCCTGTAATCCCAGCTACTCGAGAGGCTGACACAGGAGACCTGATTGAACCCAGGAGGCGGAGGCTGCACTGAGCAGAGGTTACCCCACTGCACTCCAGCCTGGGCAACAGAGCGAGACTGTCTTAAAAAAAAAGAGGGCAGCAGGAATTGGCTGAAGGGAGATTCATCTTCTCTACATATTTCTAGATTGTCTTAAAGTTTTTACCAGCATGCATTACTTTCCTAATTTACAAATAAAATTTTTCACAGTATTATTGTTCAATACTCCTTTAGACACAATGCTTATAAAATACCACTTTTCCAGATGACCCCAACAGCAGACTGTGGAAGGGAGACCAACAGCAGATAACTCACCCAAAAGTCTTCCCCTGGGAAGGGTCTTCGGCAGACGGTGCAGGTGGCAGAGGCAAAGGTTCCATGAGCTTCAACCAGCTTTGAGGCAGGGATCCCTGACGCTGAAATTCAAGCCAAAGCTAAGTGTTGCTGCTGCCTGTGGGGTGAGCACGCAGGTCCGAAAGCACCACCTCTGGGCTTGGCAAGCCTCCTGGAAGAAGGCACAACCCCTTGGGGCTGTGATATCCTCAAGCCCTATGTCCATGCCCATATCACCTACAGATCATGCACCACCAACCAGAAGGCATGGGGGTAAACGGGCTCCCAGTTGCAGTCAAATCACGGTTAAAACAAAGCCTGTCAAAACTCAGTACAAAAATTCATTTGATATAAGCTCAAATAAATTATATCCGGCCAGACACAGTGGCTCACGCCTGTAATCTCAGCACTTTGGGAGGCCAAGGTGGGTTGATCGTTTCAGGTTAGGAGTTTGAGACCAGCCTGGCCACGATGGTGAAACCCTACCACCACTAAAAGTATAAAAATTAGCTGGGTATGGTGGCGGGCACCTGTAATCCCAGCTACTGACTTGAACCTGAGGCAGGAGAATCACTTGAACCCAGGAGGTGGAGGTTGCAATTAGCGGAGACTATGCCACTGCACTCCAGCCTGGGAAACAAGAGCAAAACTCCGTATTAAAAAAAAAAAAATTATACCCAATACCAGGCTGGACGCAGTGGCTCACACCTGTAATACCAGTGCTTTGGAAGGCCAAGGGAGGAGGATCGCTTGAGGCCAGGAGTTTGAGACCAGTCTGAGCAACACAGAGACGTGATCTCCAGAAAAAAATGTAAAAAGTGCCCAGGCGTGGTAGTGCATGCCTGTAGTCCCAGCTATTCCAGAGGCTGAGGCAAAAGGATCACTTCAGCCCAGGAGTTCGAGGCAAAAGGGTCACTTCAGCCCAGGAGTTCGAGGCAAAAGGGTCACAGCCCAGGAGTTCAAGGCTACAGTGAGCTATGATCATGCCACTGCACTCCAGTCTGGGCAACACAGCCAAGACCTTGTCTCAAAAACTTATATCCAGTACCTAGGAACACCTTTTCTATTCTATAGATACCAACTTAAAATGAGAATGTAAATATCGTAAGTTCCAAGAGAATTGCTTGGTAGAAAAACAGACAAAAAGTGACTTCTTACGGAAGTTACTATCGCCTGGCTCTGAAGCACTGTGGTGGCACAGCCGGGGTCCCAGCTGCAGGAGGCTCCCCGAGCCGCTGCCACTCAGCAGTGCTGCATTGCACAGCCAGGAGCGCCCACCTTCCCACACGGCCCGCCCTCTGCCCCTCTGGGAGAAGAGACCACCAACATGGGGTAGCCGCTGCAGCCTCTGTGGCTCCAGGCTAGGGAATCCTTCTGGCAAGGAAACATACACCAGGAGCAAGGTGTCTCCTTTCTCTAACTGACAACACACCTGCAGACCAGCTGAGCTGCTCCTGGCTCCCGGAGAGCTGACTGTCCCTGCACCTGTCTGCATCACTGCATGTAAGGAAAAGGTCCCACCAAGTGCTTCCCTAAGGTGCACCGCCAGAAGTCGGCACAACCTGTGAATCGCTGGTTTGGGCACCATGTGGATAGAGTCAAGAAATCACCACAGGCTGAGTGTGACAATATTAAGGAATTACAAGAGATTCTTCAGCGTGAAAATGGTATCAAAGTTGTTTTTAATTTTTAATTTTAATTTATTTATTTTTGAGACGGCGTCTCTCTGTTACCCAGGCTGGAGTGCAGTGGCACAATCTCAGCTCACTCTAACCTCCGCCTCCCGGGTTCCAGCGATCCCAAGTAGCTGGGATTATAGGGGCACATCGCCAAGCCCGGCTTTTTCTATTTTTAGCAGAGACAGGGTTTCCCATATTGGACAGTCTGGTCTTGAACTCCCAACCTCAGGTGATCTGCCGGCCTCCCAAAGTGCTAGGATTACAGGCGTGAGCCACTGCACCCAGCCAGAGTTGTTTTTCAAGTATCCTCTAGAGATACTTATTCATGTATTTATAGATTATTTCTAGATTAGATTCATGATGTCAGGGATTTGCTTCCCAACAATCTGGGGATTTGGAAGAAGGTGGTGAGGACGCAGGAAGAAGGACTGGCTACGTGCTGGTGATGCAGACAGGACGCTTCATTACATTTTTCTCTTGATTTGCATGGGCTCAAAGAAATTCCATGATACAAATTTTAAAAGAGAACAGAAGGCCAGGAACAGTGGCTCATGCCTGTAATCCCAGCACTTTGGGAGGCTGAGGCAGGTGGATCACCTCAGGTCGGGAGTTCAAGACCAGCCTGACCAACATGGAGAAACCCCGTCTTTACTAAAAATACAAAATTAGCTGGGCGTGATGGCGCGCATCTGTAATCCCAACTACTCGGGAGGCTGAGGCAGGAGAATCGCTTTAATCCGGTAGGCGGAGGTTGTGGTGAGCCGAGATCGAGCCATTGGACTCCAGCCTGGACAACAAGAGTAAACTCCATCTCAGAAAAAAAAAGAAAAAAGATGATCACACCAGATTAGCAAAACAATGTCAACTTCTGCCCAAAATGCACAACTCTGCAGGTATGCCAGGAGAGCAAGCAGT
Source organism: Plecturocebus donacophilus (assembly GCA_004027715.1). Taxonomy (NCBI): domain Eukaryota; kingdom Metazoa; phylum Chordata; class Mammalia; order Primates; family Pitheciidae; genus Plecturocebus; species Plecturocebus donacophilus. Next base: position 33,817 of record PVKP010012109.1, read on the forward strand.
GGCCTTTAAACACCCTGAGGACATTTTTCTTGGGAACAAAGCCCTAACTGGTTGGCTCAAAAACAGTCCCAAGGAAAAAGCATAAGCACTAGGCCTTGGCCCTCCCCAGAAACAAGCACCTGAGGCTTCCCTGTGAGAACAAGAATGTGTGAGATGGACAGACGGCTCACCTCTCTCAAGCCCATCGATGTTCTGCGTGTAGAGCCGCAGAAGCAGCCCCTTGTCATGAAGCAGCCGGAGGAAGTAGTGAGTGACATTGGGCTTGTAGTTCCCAGGGTACAGCTCCTTGGCTAAAGTGAAAAAGGGCTTGGGGTTGTGGAAGAAAAATGGAAGCTCAAAAATGGCCTCGGGGTATGGGAGATCGTACTGCTGGAGGTTGCTGTACAGCCCAGTCCCTGGAGATCTGCAGAGAGAGAAGAAGCGGCTCTGAGGACTTTGGAAGTGGAGTAAACCAGGCAGTGGGGAGGGCAGGAGGAAGGGAAGGGGAGCGCAGAAGGCAGGTGGGACTGCGGGCAGTACCTGAAGTCTGGAATGCCACTGGGTGTGCTGATGCCGGCTCCCACCATGACCACCACCCTCTGGCAGGCTCTGGCCCGAATGAGCTCAGCCACATCCTGCAGAGAAAGCTTCCCCTTGTCATTGCTGCCTCCGCTTCCAACACTTGAAGCACCCACGGAAAAAGATATGGGCCTTCTTCCACCTTTAATACTGACAGAAAAAAACAAAGCAGCAAAGGAAACAGATAGCAGCCAATCTCAGGATAGCAAGAACGAGTATGGTTCTACCCTTTGCACCAACCCCACCATCGAGATTGACCATGCACGTCTCTCCAGACCTCCCAAAATAATCAGCTTTTTCAGCTGACTATCAGGCTACAATGGAAAGCAGTCATAAATCAGAAATCAAGACTTATTTGGGAGCAAAAAATTCAGGTTAATGGAAACTGTGCTCATTTCATAATTCAGTACACTCAGTGGGTACTCAATTCTCTGAGTGCAAACATCCAAAGGGGTTTTCTAATGAAAACTGGTCAAGTTGTCAAGAAGGAAAGAGGGAAAGCTCTGGCTTTAAAACCATCCCACCACCTGTTAAACGCCCACTTCACACAGCATGTCAGACATCTATTCACTTAAGGTCACTCCCCAAAGCGCTACTGTGCTGCTACTAACCATGAACCATTAGGAGAATCACAAAAGGAATGAAAGTTACTATTGCTATTGAGTGCCTGCTGATGGCAAGGTATCACGAACGGTGCCTGAAGTACGTTCCTCACCTACATAAATACAATGTGAGTGACTGAAAAACACATAAATGGAGTTTTCAAATGTCTGTAACATAATTAAGATGTATGGCTTAAAGTATATACTGCATGGTGTGAAATTCACTGGGAGTAGGGGGACTTTGAGGGACAGCCATGGGTGCAACCTGGGAGGGGCATTGTGCAAAGGACACAAAGGACAAATTCAGAGATCTCAAAAATCTAAAGCCAAAGGGCAGATTCCAAACTGCAGAAAGCCCATGCAACAGACTCCTCCTCACCGGCAGCCCTATGCCTCCTGCTTTAGCGCCAGTGGCAGCGAGGATTTAACAACACTCTTAGAGTATGACTGATACTAGAACGTGCTCCACGCATTTGTCGGTCCTGGTCCCTGCCCTATCTACAGCACCTAGAACAGAGTCTGGCACAGAATAAGAGCTCAGTGAGGGCTCCTTGGATGAATCACAGACTCTTCAGGATCTTTCTTTCTTTTTTCTTTCGAGGCAGAGTTTCACTCTTTAGCCCAGCCTGGAGTGCAGTGTCAAGATCTCGGCTCACTGCAACCTCCACCTTCTGGTTTCAAGCGATTCTCCTGCTCTCAGCCTCCCCAGTAGCTGGAATTACAGGCGCCTGCCACCACGCCTGGCTAATTTTTGTATTTTTAGTGGAGACCGGGTTTCACCATGTTGGCCAGGCTGCTCTTGCAGTCCTGAACTCAGGTGATTCACACGCCTCTGCCTCCCAAAGTGCTAGGATAACAGGCATGAGCCACTGCACCCAGCAGACTCTTCAGCATTTTTCTATTAAAATTTTTTTCTTTTTTCAGGTAGATACGGTCTTGCCGTCATCCAGGCTGCAGCGCAGTGAGCATTCAATCACAGCTCACTGCAGCCTTGAACTCTTGAACTCAAGGGATCCTCTTGCCTTACTCTTGGGAGTGACTGGGACGACAGGCTTGCACCACCATGCCCGGCTAATTTTCAACTGTTCTGTACAGATGGGGGGTCTCGTTATGTTGCCCAGGCTGGTCTTGAACTCCTGGCCCCAAGCAATTCTCCTGTCTCAGCCTCCAAAAGTGCTGGTATTACAAGTGTGAGCCACCACTTCAGGCCTCGCTCTTCACCAATACTTTCAGTAGCTGTGTCAGACAGCATCAAGTGAATGTACCATTATCTATTTAAATATTCATCCATTATAGGGCATTTGATACCTAACAACCATGGACCTTAAGATTTCTTCGTATGCAGGCTCAGTTCCCAGATGCAATTACTATGGAGACAGATATGATCACGTGCCTGTGGGAGTATTAACTGTACAACATTTATGAGGGATAAAGTGTTAAATACATATACTTTTGGACCTAGCAGTCTCAGTACTCGGAATTTATGCAAAAAGTGAGGTGCAAACAAGGTCATTCGCCACAGCATTATGTACGATAACCAAAGGTTACAAAGTATTTCAATGAGGGAACGGTGAAATAAACGACAAAACTCCCGCAAGGGACGTCGACAGGTCAGCATAAAGTCGGGGACCCCAGGTGTTGGAACGGAAGCAACACGCCGCAAAGGAAACACGGCAAGGTGAGAAGGAGGGCGAGGTGTCGACAACGAACACGCAAGTGCTTGTCCTCGCCCAAAATACCTCGAAAAGAAGAAACAGGGAGCCGCTGCCCTCGGCCGCCTCCGGAATGCCCTGGGCACAGCGGGTCTGGGAGGCCTCTGCAAAGGGCGCGCCGGACCCAGGGGCTCACCGCGGACCCCACGGCTGCCTCCCGGCCCCGCACTGACACCGTCTCTGCCGCAAAGCACCAGCCGACAGCCGCAGGCCTGGAACGGCCCCACGCCTCCCCCGGCCTCGGCCCGTACAGCTACGGAACCCCACAGCCGGAGGGCGGCCGCACTGCGACAGCCGCACAGCGCCATGTTCCCGGCAGCCCTACGAGTTCTGCGGGCTCGCCCCGCCCCCGGCCCGCCTCCGCGCCCACGCCCCGCCCCCGGCCCGCCTCCGCGCCCGCGCCCACGCCACGCCACGCCCCCGGCCCGCCTCCGCGTCCACGCCCCGCCCCCGGCCCCGCCTCCGCGCCCACGCCCCGCCCACGCCGCGCCCACGTAGGCGTAGAGGACGAGCGGAGACGGTTTCCTACTCTGCTGTGTGACCCCTCGCCCCGGAGGTCAAAACGGGAGCCAGCATTTCTGTACCCTGCGCTCACACCTTTTTCAGCCCGGATGGTGGTGACAGTTAATACTTCCTGAGCGCTTTTACCACAGCCAGGCATTATGTTTACACCTAGCCCTTGCAAGACACCACTGGCACGGTCCTCATTTGAGAGGCGCAATTCCGGGTCACAAAGGCTGACACCACAAAGCTTTGTGGCCGGTTCGGCCGGAGGCGCCCATACTCTTTAACGCCTCAATGACACGGCGAGGTGCGCGGGAAGTGGGTTGCAAACGCGGCAGAGAGGTTTGTCCCGAGCGTAGAGACGCGCGGTGACCGGGCAACCAGCGGACCCCGCCCTCGGCCGACTACAACGCTCCCAGCCTGCCCCGCGCCGCGCGGCGCCGGAAGTGAGTGAGCATTTCCGGCAGCCATCCCTGCGGTGCGGACGGCCCGGTTGTTGTTCTGTGCCGGGGGTCTTCCTGCTGTCATGAAGGACGTACCGGGCTTCCTCCAGCAGAGCCAGAGCTCCGGACCTGGGCAGCCCGCTGTGTGGCATCGTCTGGAGGAGCTCTACACGAAGAAGTGAGCGCCGAGCAGACGGGCCCTGGGCTCCGGGCCCCGGCGCCAGAGCGAGACGGAGGGAGGGGCGGGCGGAGGAGCGGGCCCTTGGGGGGCGGAGGGCGCGCAGACCCGGGTTGCGGGGGGACGGGGACGGGCGAGGACCAGCTGTGCCGGCGAGGTTTGCTGAGGAGCCCCGAGTGGCGGGGTCGAGGAATGGGAGGGATGACAGACCGCGCGGGCTAAGAGCTGTGGCCAGGGTGTTTTTCTGGGTCTGAGATTCACTGCTTCCTTAACGAAGGCCTGGGACCGAGGCTTCTGAACTCCTCTTCCTTGGGTCTCACTAGAACGGTTCGGGGGTAGCCTTTGCTTTTAGCTCTTGATTCCAGTGAAACAAGCAAACACGCTTTGAGGCCCAGGTTGCCACCCACTTTGGGAAACAGATCTTGGTGATTCATGCTTATCCTTGTCATAGTGTGACTGTATCTGCAGTTGTCTTTCTCATGGTCTGGAGCTGATAACCAGAGGCTAGTGCAGCTTTGCCGTCTTCCTGTTCATTCTGCAACGGGCCGCACCCTCTGCAACCACTTACCCTCTCCCGTTGCCCCACTAGGCTTTGCGCCCCCAGAAAGGTCTTAAAGTTTTTAGAAACGGTGAATTGCAGAGCAATTGTTACTAAGCACTAACCTCGTTTTAAAATGAACAAACTAAATTGCCGGCATTGGGCTGGAGCTATTCCGTAGACAATACATCTGTGATAACCTCCCTGTTAACAACCCTAGCATTTAATATAATATGTTTCACGTAGATGTTGCATACGTGTTTTGATGATGTTTAGCATTCAGCAGCCTTCTCCTGTTACTTTTTGAGAGCAAATTAGTGTTTGTCAAATAACGGTTTGTGTTGGACAGCACTTGGTAATTTTCAAAGCATTTTATCTGCGTTATTAAATATTAGCCTTTGGGTTTTGGGGAATGCTATGTCACTGTCCTGGAGGTTTTATATATTAGCTTATTTAATCTTTCATTCATCCTTTTCACAGATGAGGAAACTGAAGCTCATTTTAATTACCTTCCCTAGCTAATAGGTAGAAGGGCCAGAATCTCAGGTTAGATATGTATGATTCCAAAGTTCTTGTTTCCAGTCAAACCTCACAATAATTCTTTGAGGTAATATAGAACAATATTCTCCATTTCATACCTGGGAAAACTGAGTCTTAGAGAACTTAAGTGATCTCAAAGTGACATAACCATTGAGTAGCAGAGCCAGGAAAAGAACTCGGGTCTATCACATCTGCTTTAGTATTCTTTCCACTGCACAGTAGAGACTGGTTAGTATGGATTTAGCATCCGTTATCAGCAATGCACTGGGGCAGCTGGATGGGTGGCTCATGCCTGGAATCCCAGCTACTCGGGACACTGAGGCAGAAGAATAATTTGAATATGGGAGGCGGAGGTTGCGGTGAGCTGAGATGGTACCACTGCACTCGAGCCTGGGCACCAGAGCGAGACTCTGTCTCAAAAAAAAAAAAAAAGAAAAGAAAGAAATGAATTGGGGCAAAAGATTTTTGGGTTTAGTATTTTTTCGATTTTTGGAATGTTTGCAATATAAACTTACCTGTTCAGTATCTGTAATTCAAATGTAATTCAAATCTGAAATCTGAAATCTGAGATGCTCCGATGGTCATTTCCTTTGAGCCTTATGTTGCTGCTCAAAAAGTTTTGGATTTTGGAGCATTTCGGATTTTGGAGTTTCGGATTAGAGATACCCAACCTGTATTTGTGACTTGATAAAACCATGAAGGCTGAAGGTGTCTGTGACTGGTATTAGTTTAGAGGTCTTCAGTGCTGTATGTTTTTCAGGTTGTGGCATCAGCTGACACTTCAGGTGCTTGATTTTGTGCAGGATCCGTGCTTTGCCCAAGGAGATGGTCTCATTAAGGTAAATTATTGGCCATGCCACATCAGATTATATGAATGTGCTCAAGGACTTTTTAAATTAAGATGGGCTTTATGCTAGTAATAGTAATAAGCTACAACTTCAGCAACCACTTTATGTCAGGTACTGGTCTGAGTGCTTCACATAGCCTTCATAACAACGTTGGCCAATAAATACTACTTTTATCTCAATTTTTTGATGTAGAAGCAAACATAAAACCTTAAGTAACTTACCATGGGTCACTGCTGATAAGTAGCAGAAGAGGATTCAAACACTGACATTCTGGCTTTTTCTAAAATTCTAGCATAAAGTGCTATCTTACAGCATGCCTATCTTACTGTTCATAGGCTTCTTTTAGTACTCTACTTTTAGAAAACTGTTATTCAGAAACTGAAAGTTCAGACCCAGTTAGAGGGTGGGGTAAGGTATGAGGAAGATTTCTGTCTTTAGGAATCTTAGACCCCTTCCTTCAGCTTGTCCAGACACTTCTGTCCTGGGTAGTGTGGAAGATAAAGCACATTTTCTACTTGGGTTGAGGGTAGGTGGATTAGAGGGAGAGTCCTGTGTAATGTCATGCTGCCTCTATAATAGAGCACTTTTAGAATTTTTTCAACAGGAAAAATACATATACACTTCCTTTTCCAGCCTTCCCCAGATCCCCTAACACATCCCCATGAATTTGCTCACTGGTAGCCTCCTCTTGGAAGCTTTTCCTGACATCTTACTCTATGATGCCTTTCTCTGATTCTGAATGAATCAGATTCATACCAGCATTGTAACATAGCTTATAATTACATCTTGAGTTATTTCTCCTGAATACATTACTTTTATATGCTGACAATAGAGCTTACCACCTTATTAGCCTACCAACCCCACCACCTGGGCTTGTAACATTTTCTTGTGGTTTATAGCCATCAATTTGACGTTTTACTACTCAGAGGAACTTAAAACCATCTTTAAACCTGGAGATTTTGCTGAATATTCTATCTTTTGGATTACGTGGGAAAATGATAAACAAGACCTGTCTTTTGGGGATTTGTTTTGTTTTAAGACAGAGTTTTGCTCCTGTTGCCCTGGCTGGAGTGCAATGGCACGATCTTGGCTCACTGCAGCCTCCACCTGCCAAGTTCAAGCAACTCTTCTGCCTCTGCCTTCCAAGTAGCTGGGATTACAGGCGCCCACCACCACATCTGGCTAGTTTTTGTATTTCTTAGTAGAGACGGGGTTTCACCAGTGTTGGCCAGGCTGGTCTCGAACTCCCAACCTCAGGTGATCCACCCGCCACAGCCTCCCACAATGCTGGGATTATAGGCTTGAGCCACTGCGCCTGGTCTGAGACCTATCTTAACACTTGTTTCCTAAGGTTCTAAATTATCATGATAGATAATTCATAATTGTTTATCTCTATCCTTTGCTTTCTTATGTTTAAATCACTTTTCTACACATGGCAGAAACATTTCCTAAACCTCACAGTAAGGTGATGTTTATTTAGGTTGGCAGATTTGAGTTTACTTTTCCCATGGACAAAATAAACCTTTAAAAATTTTTGGGATCCAGCCAACATAAGTGTAAAATGGATAGTATTTATGAATTTGTAATCACCAGAAATAATTTTGACTTTCTGGACTTAGTGGGCTTCTTTTCTAAGGTAATTTTTTAGATTAATAGATGTCAGGAAAGTTCAAACATTTCCTTCTAATAAGGAAGATATCTTTGATATAGTCATTTGTAGTAAAAATGCCATTTTATTTATTTATTTGTTTATTTTTGAGACGGAGTTTTGCTCTTGTTGCCCAGGCTGGAATGCAGTGGAACAGTCTTGGCTCTCTGCAGCCTCCACCTCCCAGGTTCAAATGATTCTCCTGCCTCAGCCTCCAGATTAGCTGGGATTACAGGCACCCACCACCACGCCTGGCTGATATTTGTATTTTTGGTAGAGATGAGGTTTCACCATATTGACCAGGCTGGTCTCAAATTCCTAACCCTCAGGTGATCCACCCACCTCAGCTTTTGAAAGTGTTGGGATTACAGGCGTGTGCCACTGCCCGGCCACGACTTAATTTATTTTGGGGGACAGGGGCATAGAGTCTCGCTCTGTTGCCTAGAGTGGAGTGCGATGGTGGATCTCAGCTCACTGCAACCTTCGTCTCCCGAATTCAAGCCATTCTCATGCCTTAGCCTTCCAAGTAGCTGGGATTACAGGTGTGTGCCACCATGCCTGGCTAATTTTTGTAGTTTTAGCAGAGATGGGGTTTTGCCGTGTTGGCCAGGCTGGTCGCGAACTCCTGTCCTCAAGTGATCCAGCCACCTCGGCCTCCCAAAGTGCTGGGTTACAGATGTGAGCCCTGTGCCGGGACAAAAATTGCATTTTATTTAGTTGGCTGTTTCTTACATGCCAGATTTGAATATGTAATTGCCACAGGGATGTTTTCATCTTTCTACCTTCGTATTCCAGAGGAACTACAGGCTCTCCTAATCCAAATTTAAGGTCATCTGGAGGTTCCCTCTCCTGCTGTGCCCACTCTAGGCACTGTTTTGGCCCAGTTACAGAGCCATAAGCTCTTGTCAGTTCTCCTTCTCTGTGACCAGCCCACATCTGAGTGAGTCTGGTTCAGGTTACCCCTGAGCCTCTCAGATTGTTCATCCATCCTCACCTCTGTTGCTCCCTCACCCTCCTGTCGTCCTCACCTCTGCTGCTCCCTCACTCTCCTGTCTTGGCCAGTACTAGCCTCTAACTGGCCTCTCTCAGTCTCTTTCACCCGCTGTCCTCTCTGCCCGAGGCATGTTTCTAAAATAGAAATGTGATCATGTGTCTCCACCAGTTCAGCATTGCGTTCTGGACAGAGACCAACCTGCAGTGCTTTCCAGTCTGTGTCCTTCACAAATACTCCTGAAACATAATATATTTTTTTCTTCCTTGCTTTTGCACATGTTTGTTACTGTCTAGAACGTTCTCTCAACTTCTTTCTCTCCCACACCAAATGGTCACCTCTCTTAACTGCTCTTCATTGCTTGAAACTCAGGATGGCCACTTCTACAATAAGCTTTGAAGCCTCTCCCTTTGGCTGATCCCCTGCTGTGTTTTTTTTTTCTTTTTGCTCTTAAACTCACTCTATTGTAATTTATTTGTTTAAAGATTGTCTTCAGTAGACCAGGAGCTCCTTGAAAACACATCATTTGTCTTACACAGTCTGTGTTGCAGTACCTAGCATAGAGTCTGAGGAAGTGCTGAAGTCTTGAATGGCTAAGAAATTTGATAATGGTGCATAATTAGCCTTAGCCTTCTACAGTCTGAAGGAACTCCATTCCGTTTGATTAGTGAACATTTATTCAAATTTTATTTCATTAACTTAATTGGTGAACAAAATATGTATTTCAAATCTAAGTGAAATTTATCTGAAACGTTTACACAGACGATAGAGACTTATTATACAGTCTATCATCCATTTTAAAATTTTCTTTCTTCCAAAAAAACTGCATTGAAAGACAAAAAAATTCTTTTATTCTTATTCTGTATAAAAGTGAGATGCAGACTCCTTTTTTTTTTTTGAGACAGAGTCTCACTCTTCGCCAGGTGCCAGGCTGGAGTTCAGTGGCGCGATCTCAGCTCACTGCAACCTCCACCTCCCGGCTTCAAGCAGTTCTTCTGCCTCAGCGTCCCGAGTAGCTAAGACTACAGGCATGTGCCACCACACCCAGCTAATTTTTGTATTTTAGTAGAAACGGGGTTTCACTATTTTGGCCAGGATGGTCTCTATCTCTTGACCTCATGATCTACCCACCTCGGCCTCCCAAAGTGCTGGGATTACAGGCGTGAGCCACCGCGCCTGGCCTGAGATGCCAACTTCTGATATAAATTTATTTCACTGTCAACTTTGATGATAATAATGGGGGGCACAGGAGTTCACAGCTCAGGTAAATGATGCAAAAAAGCTTCTGTCCATTCAGGTCTCTTACAGCAGTGCCACATACTTGGTGCTGATACTAGGTGACTTCTTTCCTTTCCCCTTCTTACTTCCCTCTCCTTGTTGAAGACTTTGATCACCACTTCCCGTCTTTTGTGTCCTTGTTTTTGGTTTAGGTGTCGTTCATGCTGCACACAACACTGCTGACTTACGTGATGGCAAATGTACAAGACAGAGGCTGCCGTCTCCCTGTTTGAGCTGAACCCAGACTCTGCCTTTATATTGGACATCACGATTCCATTCTCTAGAGCACGTTTTATTTTTCTCAAGAAATTCATTAGTCCAGCTGCTGAACATACATCTTGAATCTCTAGCTATAGGATTTTCAACAGTTTTACTTAAGGGGATTCACCTTCCTTCCACAGTGGTCTTATTATTATTTAAATAAGCAGGATAGATACACATAAACCTGTCCTGTTTAGCCTGGGACCACACGGCAGCTCAAGCCGTTTTCACAGCAGTCCAAACAGCAAGCCCAGAAGCCACAGGGAGGAAACTGGGGGAGCATTTCAATCTGATAGTCTATTTAACTTACCATACCTGGAAGAAAGAATATAGACATTTCTCTGGAGGTTCTTATAGGTCAGTAGTCTAATTCCCAAAGCTAGAAGAAACCTAGTTTTCCTTAATAATCTGTTGATCTTTTTTTTTTTTTTTTTTTGAGATGGGATTTTGCTCTGTTGCCCAGACTGGAGTGCAGTGGCGCAATCTCAGCTCGCCGCAACCTCTATCTCCCAGGTTCAGGCAATTCTCCTGCCTCAGCTTCCCAAATAGCTGGGATTACAGGCGTGTGCCACCACACCTGGCTAATTTTTGTATATTTAGTAGAGATAGGGTTTCATCATGTTGACAAAGCTGGTCTTGAACTCCTGACCACAGATGATCTGCCCGCCTCGGCCTCCCAAAGTGCTGGGATCACAGGCATGAGCCACCGTGCCTGGCCCAATAATCTGTTGATCATTTATGTGAATTGATATAAGCCCTAATATGGTCTCCTGTCATTCTGAAAACATTTATGCATTGCTTACTATGTGATGGGCATTGTGGTTTGCACACTCCTAACTTGATAGCATTGATGCAACTTCTTTACTAAAAATATTGTTTGGGGTCTTCATTTTGCAGAATAAAAGCCGTCCTGTAATTTCTCTCCATGTTTTGGTTTCACAGCTTTATGAAAACTTCATCAGTGAATTTGAACACAGGTAAAACCTTTTCATCAGTTTTTTGCTTTGAAAATGAGTATGTTGATACTCACTGGTACTCAAAGACTGGTGGCTTTTATTTCAGGGTGAATCCTTTGTCCCTGGTAGAAATCATTCTTCATGTGGTTAGACAGATGACTGGTAAGTCTTACTTTGTTTTATAAAGGAGGAGATCCAATGGTAGTTAAAACTGTCTTGAAATATAAGTTAATTGAACTTTTGTGCTTTCTGTATTAGATACTATGTTTTCATTATACTTTATGGTCAAAACCTAAAGATTATCTTACTTAAACATGTCTTGGTTGGTAGAAACCAGTCTGTTGATGGTCCTTCTGACTTTGTTGTTCTTTCTTTTCTAGATCCTAATGTGGCTCTTACTTTTCTGGAAAAGACTCGTGAGAAGGTAAATGTGAGATTTGAGCAATACCTTTTAGAGTGTATGTGACTTACAGTTTCTGTCCATGCTTACTGTCCAGACCTTTCAAGACCACAAGGTTAAGTTAACGTATGAGTAGCTGGCTTCCTTTGTTAGTCAGCTGCCCACATTCTGAGGTTTCTTGTTTTTGTTTTGATGTCTTAGGTGAAAAGTAGTGATGAGGCAGTGATCCTGTGTAAAACAGCGATCGGAGCTCTAAAATTAAACATTGGGGACCTACAGGTTACAAAGGTGAGCTCACCATAATATAGATTTATCTTTGGTTTAAAATTATTTAAAACTGTAGGGGAAAAATAACCTACTTTTCTTCTTTACTGTTTATTTTAAAACATTTTTGAATTACAGAAAAGTTGCAAAAATAACACAAAGAACTCCTATACCCCGACCCAAATTCCCCATTGCAGACCTATTTTTTGAGATGGAGTCTGCCTCTGTTTACCCAGGCTGGAGTGCAGTGGCACAATCTCGGCTCACTGCAGCCTCCGCCTTTCGGGTTCAAGTGATTTTCCTGCCTCAGCCTCCTGAATATCTGGGACTACAGGCATGTGCCACCACACCTGACTAATTTTTGTGTGTTCTTAGTAGAGTCAGGGTTTCACCATGTTGGCCAGGCTGGTCTTGAACTCCGGGCCTCAAGTGATCCGCCCACCTCAGCCTCCAAAAGTGCTGGGATTACAGTCATGAGCCACTGTATCTGTCCCCACATTGCTACCCTTTTACCACGTTTGCCTCTGTGTGTGTGTGTGTGTGTGTGTAGCTTTTTTCCAAAACCACTTAAGGATAAGTTGCTGATGTAATGCCTGTTGCCCTTAAACAAATGAACACTCCCCTGTGTCACCGCAGCACATCCATCTAGTAATGACCCAGCATGGCCTGAGTCAGTCCTGGCCACAGTCAGCCTGCACACCACTGACACATCATGTGCTATTCCTCCATCTTCCCTCTGCCTCCTAAATGTTGTTGAAGTATCCTATTTTTATGTCTGTCTTGTGTTCATTTTAGTGCAGTTAGGGGGGAAAGTATGGATGTGGGTGCAGTGAAACCAGCATATGTGGTTGGTCCGCCTTGTTTAACCAGAGCCTGCATGTGTTTGTGTTTGTTTTGGTAATCATCAGATTAAAGAAAATATTGGGGGTAAGGGTTAAAAGTGTTCATGTCCTCATAGCCGTGAAAAGATACTCTTTATTGCTTATTGTTTCTCAGTCCTAACCCATCTGCCTACTTACTGCATTTTATTTTGAAATATTTAAGACTTACTGAAAGCCGTAAGTCACAGTAAAGAATGCTGTCATAGGCATCCATGTGCCCCAGCCAGCTTATGCATGAGGCAGCATGACAGTCAGGGCGCTAGTGCCCTTCAGACCACACCTCACCCCAGCCAGGCTCCCTCTCATGCCCATGCACTTCCTTGTGCTTCATTAAACAGGAGTGTGTACCTCTTAAGTGTTTTCACATTGGCTTAATGCTAGATGTCAGAGTCATCATGTTGATAACGTGTAACCAATGTGCTTTTACTCCTGTGTGGTACTTCATGGTATAAATGTTTCACAACATGTGTATCCAGTCTCCTATTGAAGAGATTTAGGGCCAGGCATGGTAGCTCACATCTGTAATCCCAGCACTTTGGGAGGCTAAGGAGGTAGATCACGAGGTCAGGAGTTCTAGATCAGCCTGGCCAAGATGGTGAAACCCCATGTCTACTAAAAATACAGAAATTAGCTAGGCATGGTGGTGTGCACCTGTAATCCCAGCTACTCAGGAGGCTGAGGCACAGAATTGCTTGAACCCAGGAAGTGGAGGTTGCAGTGAGCCGAGATCACACCACTGCACTCCATCCTGGACAACAGAGGGAGACTCTGTCTTAAAAAAAGAAAGAAAGAGATTTAGGTTGTTTCATTTTACTATCACAAACAACAATGCTGTAAGTATTTCAGTGCCTGGTCCCTTGTGCGTGGGCAGAATCTCCCCAGGATATATGCCTGGAGACTATAGATAACAAGCATGTGCATCTCTGCCTTTCCCAGATGTATGCTCCCTCAGCACTATATGAGCACTCTGGAAGCTCCATAGCTTCAGTGCCTGATAGTTTCAGGCTCCTTAACTCTTGCTGATCTAATGGAAATGAAATGATATGTTATTGGGGGTTTAATTTGCATTTCACAATTACTAGTGGTTTATTTCAGTTTGTGTCTCCAAATTTGTCAATTGCCTGTTAATGTCTTTTGCCCATTTTTCTACTGTGTTGCTTGTCTCCTGACTGATTTGTAAGCATTTTTATATTTCCTTGATCATAATTGCTGGTGGGTTCTACATGCTATAAGTATTGTTTCCCGGTCTATAGCTTGGCTTTGTACTTCTTTCTGTGTTTTGGATGAAGTTTTCCATTTTAATGTAGTAACATTGATCAGTCTTTGTCTTGTGGTTTATGCTTTTCATCCCTCAATATATTACTTTAAAAATTTTAGCCAAGCACAGTGGCTTGCACTTGTAATCCCAGCTACTACAGAGGCTGAGGTGGGCGAATCACTTGAGGCCAGGAGTTCAAGACCACCTTAGGCAACCACCCTGTCTCTAAAAAAACTAAATAAATAAATGTTTAACGTTAGAAAGAGAGATGATTTTGCTTCCTGTGTGTAGGAAACAATTGAAGATGTTGAAGAAATGCTCAACAGCCTTCCCGGTGTTACATCAGTGCATAGTCGTTTCTATGATCTCTCCAGTAAATACTATCAAACAATTGGAAACCACGCGTCCTACTACAAAGATGCTCTGCGGTTTTTGGGCTGTGTTGACATCAAGGATCTACCAGGTAACCTAGGCCATTAAAGTCCACATCACACAGGAGCATATTCTCCAAACATAGCAGCTATGAGGTGCTTGAGGTGATAGTTCTCAGAAATTACTAAGATGGGTCTGGACATGGTGGCTCACGCCAGTAATCCCAGCACTGTGGGAAGCTGAGTAGGGTGGATCACCTGATGTCAGGAGTTCAAGACCAGCCTGGCCAACATGGTAAAACCCTGTCTCTACTAAAAATACAAATATATATATATAGCTAAGTTTGATGGTGGGTGCCTATAATCCTAGTTACTTGGGAGGCTGAGGCGGGCGAATCACTTGAACTCAGGAGGTGGAGGTTGCAGTGAGCTGAGATCACACCACTGCAGTCCACCCTGGTGACAGAGCGAGACTCCATCTCAGCAAAAAAAAAAAAAGGCATTCAGGTGGGTTCATCCTGTTTTGAAGAAAAGATGAGAAGATTTGTATAAGCTTTACTTTCTATGTTGTATTTGTCTCCGGCATTTAATCTAGATGAAAATGTAAAAATGAGGCTAATTCCTCCTAGCTCCTTTACTGCTCCTTCTCCAGTTCCTTACTGTTACCCAAGTCACAGGTTTTTTAGGAAGTACCGTGATGTGAGTGCTTTCTAAGCCCACCCACCCACTACCCTGCCATAGGAAGAAGGACACGTGAAATCCCTGTAGCTGAGACCCTTGTTTTGAAACTGAAATTACAGACCCATGGGGACAAATTATTAAATCTTTCAAGGATTCGAGAGTGGAAAGAAAACAAACAATGAGTTTTGGGGAAAGTGCAAGGAATATATGTTCAGAAAAGAAATTTTCAGCAGATTTTAGATGTTCCTCACAACACTGTTGTCGTTAAGGAGACCGGCAACTCTTACAGTGTTGATGCAGTTTTTATTACTATATGTGAAGAAAAATATATCATAAAAGGAACTGAGGTGGTCAGAGAATAATGGACTTGCTGTCTAGGAACAGAAAGTAAGTTAATTCTGGTCTGAAAAGAAGCTAGGTTGGGTAACTTAAAGATAAATAACAGATAATATTCCTTGCTATAGCAGGTAAGAGATTTAAGGAACTGGTTGGAAGTGGCACAGCCGAAAATATGAATAGATTCACATATATTTAGGAAAAAATAATAAATGAATGCTCTTTCCAAAAAACCCATGTGTACATGGTTCCTGGTATAATCTAAGTCAACCCGATACTTTAGAAGAGGTGACTAAAGTCAAGCCTTTGTAATACACCCTTACAAACAGTGGTTTTTCTACTTTTTTGTTATATGAGATTTAGAAAGCTAAACAGGACCGATTACTGTGACTGGATAGTAAGTGGGCCTGTGTTGCTACCATAGTGTCTGAGCAGCAGGAGAGAGCCTTCACGCTGGGGCTGGCAGGACTTCTCGGCGAGGGAGTTTTTAACTTTGGAGAGCTTGTAAGTTGACCCTGGGCTCAGCTTCCTTAATAAGAAAAGGGGAGACTAAAGTGTTACCAGCTGACGATCTGTCCTCACAGCTCATGCACCCTGTGCTGGAGTCCCTGCGGAACACTGACCGGCAGTGGCTGATTGACACCCTCTATGCCTTCAACAGTGGCAACGTAGAGAGGTTCCAGACTCTGAAGACTGCCTGGGGCCAGCAGGTAGGACTCCCACGATGCCCAGCCCTGTGTATTTGTCACTCATACAACAGATGTTCATCAAGCATCTTCCCTGCATGCCAGGCACACAGGAAGGCACTGGGCAAAGAGGAGAACAAGACAGAATAGTCCTTGCTCTCACGGAGCAGAGAGCTAAGTGGTTAGCTAGCTACAGTATGACTCAGTGCTCTGAGGAAACAATCGAGTGTGAGCCCTGCATGTATGTTGGGTGCAGGGGGTGTCTCAGAAGCTGTCCCAAATCCCAGGAAGTCACAGTGACCTAAGGTCATCGTCTGTGTGCCCTTAGGAGTGAGTGAAGAGGCACAGGACAAGTGCACTTAGCCGAGGAGAAGGAACATTTTAGCATGTTTGCTGAACTGAAAGAAGGATGTGTGAAGCTAACGCGAGTGGGTGGGAGAGAGGGTGAGATAGAGGAGGAACAAGTGCTGGTGCAGGGAGAGCGGTCAGTTCACCGCAGTGCAGGGGAGGACAGGCACTGGGCGAAGGGGCCTCTGGAAGGCGGGAGTTAGTGAGAGGTGCTTAACAAGGACTTGAGCTTTAATGGCAAGCCTGTTCTTTTTTAATGAAGTTATTAGAAGTAAATATTAATCAAATGTTGACGGTGGTAGGAATTAACGGTTATTTTTGTATTTTTCTGAAACTTTCAAATTTCTCAGTTTAAAATAAACTTGTAAAATTCATGCTTGGCAGAGCAGGGTAGATACAGATGGCGGCACTGTGAAGAGGCAAAAAGCACAGATGCAGCCAGACCTAACTGTGGTCTGATTATTTATTGATACCTCAGAAAGAAAATGTGCCACTCAGAAAGGAAGATGGCTAGTTATAGCAATTTAAAGAAAAAACTTCAGATGCATGTTGGCAGCCTCTGTTCTGGAAGCAAAGCGGGTCTGGAGTGGGAGTGAGCCCTTTCTGCTGAGCTTGACCTGTCCAGTGCTTGTGGCAGAAAGGTCCCCATTGGGGCTGCCTGTGTCAGGATATGAATTGCTATTTGAGTTAAGAAAACAAGTCTCCTTGGTTTAATTCTGTGCTCACCAGGTAACATTTTGATCCACTGTAAGAAGAGATTATACAAGTCTTGGAGACGGGAATATTCTAGTTCTCATGACAATGATATTTTTCATTATAAATGAATAACTTGCTCTTTTGATTCAGAACAAGTCTCTAGA
The DNA here is from genome assembly GCA_004027715.1 of Plecturocebus donacophilus. NCBI lineage: Eukaryota > Metazoa > Chordata > Mammalia > Primates > Pitheciidae > Plecturocebus > Plecturocebus donacophilus. The sequence continues at coordinate 50,959 of PVKP010012109.1, forward strand.
ACTTAAGGAAGCTGTTCCTCAGAGGGGCTCCACCTGCACTGTGCTGACTGAGCAGGCAGCTCCCCCTGAAAGCCTCCTGGCCGTCGGGCATGTCCTTCCCACAGCACCTTGACCAGGACAGTCTTCTTGAAATACCTGTACCCTGTGGCCTTGCCCAGTGGTGTTTGTAGCAGTAATACAAATCTCACCTTGTAAATTCCTTGCCTGGACAGACAGTGTCCCAGTTAGGTACTACTCCAGATTTCCTAAGAGTGAAGTTAGGTCACTTGAAGTTGTTAATGAGCTTCAGCACTCTGCAGGGTAAAATGTTTGCTCAGCTGCTTTTTGTCCGGTCTGCTGTTGAATGAATTCCAAAGCCCCGGTTAGGTAACTGGTAAGCAAAACATGGATGACGTTGTTCTGTCTTTCTGTACTTTACAGCCTGACTTAGCAGCTAACGAAGCCCAGCTTCTGAGGAAAATTCAGTTGTTGTGCCTCATGGAGGTGAGCAAGCACCCAGGAGCCACTTTGTCCGTGGTTTAAGCTTTTGCTCAGGTGGGGCGCTGCACGCTCCAAGCCTGTCCTGAATACGGTCTGAGCTTCCAGTGGTGGTCTTCTGCCATGCACCCTCTCTTCACCACCTTTCTTCTCCTTTGCCACCACTTGCTTTTTTAAGTTGATTCTTGCATCTTAGCCCAGCCAACACCCCCTCACCCCCGACTGCTCCCCCGAGGCCTCCTCTGACCGTCTGGGTTGGAATGAAGTAGCTGCCCCCTCGCCCTGATGCAGCTGCTCCTCGTTGCATGTCCCTTCTTGTCTGTGTGCACATTGTCTTTCCCACAAGAACTGAGGCTTCTTGAGGAAGTGGACCTTACATTGCTGGTTTGCCACAGCAAACCCTGGCGAACTGTGGCCTCGAGTACTTGTTTGGGATGGAATAATGGCTACTGTCAAAAATCCCTATAAGGCTTATTTTTGCTAGTATCCTTATCTAAGCACTGAAAGCTTATTCTTAACAAGATATATGTCTAATATTAAGAAACTTTTCAGTATGCGGGGTACTAATAAGATTATTTTCAGAGCCAGTATTGACAAAACACCCTTATCAATCAGTCCATTTTTATTTGGAAAAATAGTTTAAAATCATTAATAAATTTTTTTTCAGATGACTTTTACACGACCTGCCAATCACAGACAACTCACTTTTGAAGAAATTGCCAAAAGTGCTAAAATCACCGTGAATGAGGTACGGTCCCTAGACTCAGGATGTTACAGCAGCAAAGCTGCTACCTGGAGTCAAGGCTCTTGTGTGAGCACTCTGCTCCCTAGACAGTGAAAAACGACGGGAGAAGCCCTATCCGCATTTCAGACGCCCCCTGGGTCCATGGGTGTGTGTCAGGCCGTCTTGTCTCACACAAACCCACTCTCTGCACAGGTGGAGCTCCTGGTGATGAAGGCCCTTTCGGTGGGGCTGGTGAAAGGCAGTATAGACGAGGTGGACAAACGAGTCCACATGACCTGGGTGCAGCCCCGAGTGTTGGATTTGCAACAGGTGATGTGATTGAAACCCCTTCGCCTCTGTGGGTGTTTTGGGGTTGTATCTGTACTGTCTTAGTTTCATTTGGATCGAAGCCATTTAGGAAGAAAGCATTATTAGACAAGAGGTTTTGGAGAATGAATTACTGCTATTGGGTTTTCCTAAGAGCCTGATTTAATGCAAGCCTGAGATTTGAACCCTGCATTTAAAAGCTTATTATGGCAATAGTCCTGGTTGTGCTAATGGTGCCTTTTAATCTTGAGATAGGTGCTCCGGTCAGATCCGTTCCTGGTTCTGTGATTTGAGCTCACATCCGTCTTACTCACATTTGCTGGAAATGTAATCCTGTGGATTTCCTCAATTCTTGTCTGCTTGCTTTCATGCAAGTTTTTTCTAATGTCCTTGTGATAAGAATTAACCCGGGCAGTCCTGTCCCACTCCCCTAGCTCAGAGATCCTTTTTATTAGAGCTGCCCTAGAGAGTCAGCTCTCATCAGGAGCGGTGTGGTGGCCACTCGGCCTGTGACTTGCGAGTGTCTTAATGCCCCTTGTGTGTGGATTTGCATTTCAGATCAAGGGCATGAAGGACCGCCTGGAGTTCTGGTGCACGGATGTGAAGAGCATGGAGATGCTGGTGGAACACCAGGCCCATGACATCCTCACCTAGGGCCCTGGGTCCACCTGCTGTCCCCTTTGACTCACCTGAGAGAGGCGTTTCTACAGCCAGTACAGCTGGCTGTCAGATGGGCTACACTGAATTGGGGTAGGAGTTGGGATCCTGTCTGAAGTACGGACTGTTCTTGCTATAAAAACAGAGGACTGTCCCTGATGGGGGCCAGGCCACAGGCAGAAGGCTCCTTTGTGGGTCTGTCCTGCAGCGGGTGGGGGTCTCTGAGTTTTAGGTGACAAGGGAAAGAAACTGCGTACGAGGCAGGAAGTGCCCTCAAGTCTATGACTCCGAGGTTGGTCTCCATTCCCCGTCCACCTCTGCAGACATCTTTTCCACTGTGGTGTGAGAATGTTCCTGTAATAAACACCTTTGCTTTGTTCGTCTCATGGCTCTGTTTTCCTGGGCTCAGCTTCCAGGCCAAGCCTGTGCCTGGAGGTTAAAAAGCATGAGTTGGGACCTTGGGAGGATTTAGTGGGGGTAGCCTTGGGCTTCTCCTTCCTGCACATACAGCAGACTAGGGCAGAACCCAGCCCCAAGGGCCACCGAGGAAGCTGGTCCTATCTTTATTGTTAGAGAGACCCAGGGGTATCCGCTCCCTTCTCCGGCCCTCTCAGGTACCTGCCCCAACTCAGGCATCCACATCCTTATCACCACCTGTCACTCAAACAGCCAGCGGCATCCGTGACTTGGTATGTCCTAGTGCTGACATGAGCCATCCCTGGGACTGGGCATGTAAAGGAAACCACCTTGAGATGCCCCTTCTGGGAGTGGAGGTGCACGTATACGAAGAAATCACAGAGCGAGCGTTAGGTGGAGGGCTGTTTAATGCTGTCTTTCAGTCTTGTGCCTGTGGTGACACTAGGGCCTTTATTCTCTGGGATGCTTCTTGTAGTTTTCCACGTGGCTTAAGATCCAGCCTGCAGGACCCAGGAAGGTGATGAATATGAATGAGAGCCCCACGGCCTGCTCCTGATGGAGGAAAGCACACACGAGTTCACTGGGCTGGTGGAGGGGTCAGGCCTGGGCCAATAAGGGAGGTTGCCTGCCTGCCCTCTGTCCCTCGGGTCCTGCAGTTGGGATTTGGGAGAGAGACTGCCCCTGGCCCCTCCCTCCCCTAGCCATGTTATCTCCATCTGCCTTCAAATTTCTGTGTAGTTGTGAGCAGTGAGAAACCACTGCCATCAGCATGGCTGGCAGCCTCTAGCCCTCATCAGGGAGGACGACCTCTGCGAGACCAGGAGGCTTGGGTTTCCATCTGTGGGGCTGGCCGCTTGCCACGGCCACATCCCTCTGCCCAAGAGCCTGCCTGGCTGCGTGTACCTTCTAGCAAGGCCACAGTTGCTGCTGAGCAGGCGAGTCTCAGACACGATGTGCACTGAACCCAGGAAACTTTTCAGGATGTGGGATACTAATGATGTCAGCGCCGTACAGAACAGAAACAACCACAGTTTTAAGTTGCATGCAAGCAAGGTCAGGGCCCTTTCTCTAAACGGCAGCCCCATTCAGAAGGCTGGGTCGAGTTCAGAGTCCCCGTGCTCTGCATGTGCACAGGTACCCACAGAAGAGACCCCATCTGGACCCCCATGTTCTCAGTGGCTGAACTTAGCCAGGTTCTGAGGCACCAGCCAGATTTCACCCTCACTCAGTTTCCTCCTGAATCGGCCTGGGCGCAGTCCTCCCACCCTGTTTCCTAAAGCTGAATCCGATGATGCCAGGTGGGAGACCATTCTTCCTTTTGGCTTTAGCCCCCGAGGTTTAAGAGCAAATCTGGCCTAGAATGGGGACCTTAGTGCAGGTTCAGGTCTTAACTGTATGACCTTGGGCAAATGACCTTCTTGACCTTGGTTTATTTCTGCTGAAAACAGAGACCTTCGTACTCCACTGGAGTGGAAATGGTTAACTTAGGTTTCAGTTTTCACCTGTGCTTTCATATGACCCCCAAAGCAGCCCTCCTCTTCCTCTTTAAGGGGACGAAGCCAATGGATTCACCAGGCCTCCAGGCTCAGCCTAGTACCCATCTTTGGCCAGGTGATCAGAGCCTCAGGACTGGGAGCCCGCTCCCCACTGTTAACTCTGCAGCCCATTTGGAAGCCTGGCCTACAGGTGATGGCTGCAAGGACCCCCTTCCTGGCTTGCAGACACTCACAGTCACGGCACTGCGAGGCTGAGCCCCAGTGCTGTGGTCACCCCTCCCTTTTTCCAGCCCGGACTTCTGTGTCACCTTGAAACCCAGGGAATGGGTCGAGTTCTCAGCACTGCCCGCTGCTACCTTGGAGGTCACTTACCGCAAGAGAAGTGGGTGTTTCGGCTGGCTTGGCAGAGACGTGGGCCTTGGGGACTGCCCAACACCTCCGCGGGGCTTGGAGCAGCCTGAGGGCCGGGCGCGGCCTCAGCATGGTTCTGGGGTCGAGCTCCTTCCTGAGTTCCACTGGGTTTCCCCAGCGTGTCCTTCTCTCAGTGTGTCCTCTGCTTGCTGGGATGTTGGGGCTTTTTATAGCTAAAGGGGGAGCTGCAGCTGTCCCCTCCCGTCCCAGGGCTTGGCAGAAAGGACACCTGCTTGGAACTGGAAGAGAACCAGCCTCAGACCAGCAGCCCCAGCCTCGCACTCCCTGGTGTGACTTCAAGTAAGCACTCGCAGGGTGCGGAGCTGTGACTCCCTCTGGAAAGGGGTTTCATTTCTTCGTGAAAAATGACCTCCACAAAGGAGCAGGGCCCGGGTTTGAGAATGCAGGGGGAAAGCGACACGCTTTTGAAGTAGGCCCTACATGTCTGGGGTGTCAGCCATGCAGCACCATGTAGAGCTCTTTTAAAATGCTCACACTTGGGCATTCCTGGGTGAGCTGCTGAACCTTCTCAAGTGATGCGTCACCGCAGGGTGGCCCCGAGCTGGGGGCCCCGCTCTGCTCGGCTCAGCTCCTGCTGTCTGAGGAGTCAGCCTGCTCCTCGGCAATGCCGGGCTGCCTGTGGGGAAGGGGTTCCGCACTTCCTGAGTGCTGGCTGTGGGCAGGGGCCCACAGGTGAGTCAAGGCACCCAGGGCTGGATGTGCTGCGTTGGCTGGGCTCTGGCCACCGTCTCCCAGCCTCTTCTGCAGATACTGAGTGGTTCATTCCTTCCCACAGCAAGCACTTATAGTAAAATTGTTTTTCTGCTCTCTGGGAGACAATCTCGCCCACACCTTTTCCCAGTGCAAACTCCCACCAGCACCCCCTGGGAGGGCCCCAGGCAGCCTGTGCCGCGTGCCCCCAAGGCCTCCCTCCCACCACGTGCAAAGGCCAGTTCTCTGGCGTCTTCTCTAGCCTTTTTCTGTGGTTGCTGGACTGCGAGCTCCTGGTCTTTTTACCTCGTCCAGGCCTTGCCTGACCTCATGGCCGCAGACCCCTCAGTCTTTCCACCCACCCTCTCCAGACCTCATCAGGCTCTGGTGCACTCGGCCCAACACCCAGCTGCTCCCTGTCGGTCACAGTCGCTGGGATCTGTTGACCACCAGCCTCTGTCCCCACCTTGGGGTCAAGTTCCCAAAGCCCTGTGGTGCGGCTTCCACCTTCTGCAGCCCCTCAGCTGCTCAGGCCAGATGTCTTAGCGTGAGCCTCCATTTCCCCCCGGCACTCACATGCCACAGCCAGCCCGTGGACCCCCGCCCTCCCCAAGTCCAGCCTCAGACGTGTCCTCGAAGCCCCGACAGTCCTCTGCAGCAGTCAGTGACCTCCAACAGGCTGCACTCCACCCAGGCCTGAGAGCTCCGACCACGCCTGCCTTGCTGGTCCTGCTCCTGCCCTCGGGTGCTCTCCCTGCGCCCACGAACCTCCTGCTTATCCCCGACAGGGTCTGATCACAGAGACACAGTCCCGAATGTCACCCCCAGCAGTGCTGGGCTCCTGACAGCAGCCTCAGGCCGTGGGGGGCTCTGCTCCTCCTCTGTAATAATCCCTTCTGCCTGAACCTTTAATTATAGCTTTGGGGTCCCGTTCTGGATAAGGCTGTGGGCAAAGGATCAGTATCCCAGCCTGCGGTGTTTCATCTTTCACAGATAAGAACCAGCTGCACCACCCGGCTTGCCCCCGAGGAAGGCCCCCATCTGTGCCCCTTTTGGGCTTAAGTGGAGTGGGGGTGCAGGCGGCAGTGGGAGGCGCGGTGTGCCGCAGGACGTGAGGCTTCCCGACAAGCCCCCAGCAGCCCAGCCTTGCAGGGCTGATGCCCCCAGTGAAGGGGGAGAGGAGGGAGCGGCCGTGCCTGGAGGAGACACCGCCCTCCGGGAGAGACTCTGCAGCCTGCCTCACGCCCAGATGGCCACGCCAGCCACAGCCTTCAGCGCCTTCCCACCTGCCCCCACGGGTCTTCCGGCCCTTCTGACCTGGCCACGCACGAACGTGTCCTCCTCGCTTTGCACTCACGCAGCTTCTGGGGCCCCACCTGCCGCAGTGAGCCTTGGTCCCTATCCCAGCCTTGTTGTTAGGCCCCAGTTGGAACCACTCGTTCAAAGCAAACCCTGTGCTTGAAGATCCCCGAGGCCCCCGCCCACAGCCGGGCTGCCCTAGACGGCCTCTCCTGCTACCGCCCTGAGGCCTCGACGCCCTTCCCGCCACCCCCAGTCTCCCGTTCAATGGAACGACGTGACCCCGGGAGGACGAGACGGTGGCCAAGTGCGGGTGCAGGAAAGCGATCACGGAGGCTTGGGGAGCACGCAGGGTCCGACTCAGGCTCTGCCAGGCCCACGCTGGCCCATCCTGGCCAGGGGCAGCATCGGAAGCTGCGCTCAAGGCCACGGCCGGACAGAAGGGTTCCCGTTACCCGCATCTCCACCCTCACCGTCCTCAGCCACGCGGCACCTACCTACCAAGCGTGCCCTGGACACACCCTGATGCCCGGGGATGTGGGAGAGGGGCCAGCCGCCGCGCACACGCTCTCAGGACGCTGCAGGCCACCTCGGCCCGCAGGGCCACCCCCGGCGGACACCTGTGGGCACACGGCACCACCCTGTGTCCAGACCTGGAAGCACAGAAGCCGCCGGCGGAGGCGCAGACGGGCACAGCGCGCTTCCAGTCCGAGACCCCGGGAGGGCACGCGCAGGGAAGCGCTGGCATGCTCCTTTCTGTTGCGTTAGAAAGCTGCTTCTTCACAGCAAATGCGGCTCTTAGAGTGCGGTTCCGGGACCGCTCGTCTTTCAGCCATGAAACACACTGGAGTGGGCCTAGCGGGGTGTCACCGCAGCCGCCAGGCGACTGTGACCCGCAGCCACGTGTAGTGCCGGCCGAGCACAGTGGCTCGCGCCCAGCCCTGTGGGAGGCCGAGGCGGGCGGATGACCCGAGGTCAGGAGTTCGAGACCAGCCTGGCCAACGTGGTGAAACCCCGTCTCTACTAAAAGTACACAAACTAGCCGGGCGTGGTGGTGTGCGCCTGTCGTCCCAGCTACTCCGGAGGCGGAGGCAGGAGAATCGCTTGAACCCGGGAGGCGGAGGCTGCAGTGAGCGGAGTTCTTGCCACTGCACTCCAGCCTGGGGACAGAGCGAGACTCCGTCTCAAAAAGAAAGGTCTGAATACCATTTCCAGTCACCTGAAAACTGACATTTCAGCCGGACGCAGTGGCTGACGCCTGTGATCCCCGATCTTCGGGAGGCCGAGGCCGGTGCATCACCGGAGGTCGGAGTTCGAGACCAGCCTGGCCAACAGGGTGAAACCCCGTCTTAAACAAATAAATGAAAATTTAAAAACCTTTGACATTTCACCCTATTCTGTTTAAAACTGAATGACCACTTCCAAAAACATCAAGCCAGACTCTAAGACTTCGCCGCTTCCTTTCGTCTGGAAAACCACATTTCCATGAACTACTCTGTAGACTTAGGAGGATTTACTGAAGCTTTGGGACCCGCGGAGGCTGTGCTCATCCGGCCCGTCCCCCGTATCCCTCGGGACCTCAGCTCCGCCTCGGGCCCTGCTCACGTGGAACCCGCCCAGACGGGCCCGGGCCAGTCACAGGCGCAGCGTCTGCAGCCCGGACGGTTTCGTCGGAGCCGAGTGTCAACTTCACGTTCGGTCAGACGTTATTCTGGATATTTCTGCACAGGTGTTTTTGGGTGACGTGCTAACAAATGGGTGAAGTTGGAGAAAGCAGGTGACCCTGCACAACGTGGTCGGCTTCACCCAACAGGCCGAAGGCCTCACAGAACAAAGACGGGCGTCTCCTGCGAAGGAAGGAGGACCTGGGCCCCCCACGGATGCCCGGCTTGCCAAGCGTCTGCAGCCGCAGGAGCAGCTTCTCAAAACAGAGCTCTCTCCCTCTCTCTCTCTCTCCGTCTCTCCCTCTCTCCCACTCTCTCTCTCTCCCTCCCTCC